>JARHVA010001841.1:2580000-2582500 GCA_037957365.1 Torreya grandis
CCTATGATCTAGTTTTCGACACTTAAAAAATAAAAATCATGGCTTGGATTTGAGGTACTAAAGACTTGCCTAAGCCATGATCCTTGTGACTAATTTCTATGTTAGAAAGAATAGGGAACTTCTTTAGATTTTGAAGTGGTGTATAAAAATATGACAGATAAGTGCTAGATACCTTAATAATCCTATAATTATTTTATTTTTATACGAGGCTCTCGAGGTAATGTATCATGACATAAACACACTATGTCGATGGGTTGAACAAGAGAAATTATTTGATTTTAAAATGTGAACATTTATAGAATTAGTAAGAAATTATCAAACACCAGCTACACTATTAGATGACATTTTATGAATTCAAAATTACCATGT
Source organism: Torreya grandis (assembly GCA_037957365.1). Lineage (NCBI taxonomy): Eukaryota > Viridiplantae > Streptophyta > Pinopsida > Cupressales > Taxaceae > Torreya > Torreya grandis. The sequence continues at coordinate 2,580,370 of JARHVA010001841.1, forward strand.
AGAAGACATGTATACTAATATGATGATCTAGAGATATGTGACCATGATAGTTTATTGCTCTCACAGAGATTTAGGGATTTTTTCTAGGTGACTAACAATAACTTAGAAAGATTAGACCCATAGATAACATATGGATGTGAGAGAATGCCAATTTAGAGTCATATGTATGCATAAATCATGTAGGGTGAAGTCCGGTGAAAACTGACCCACTGGGGTGTCTAATATCAAATTTTAGTATCTAAAACTTATGAAAATTTCATGTAAGAGACAAGTTGGGCACACCAACACAACTATAGGAAAAACCAAATAAAAAAAAACTTATGTTCAAAAAATGATGCACAAATACAAATAAGGAGGAATTACATCAAATAAGACTTGAACACAACATAAATTAGTTTATTTCATGATCTAAATGGATGTGGTTGATTTAGAACCAATCATGGATATCAATAAAATCTTGTAATATTTGAATGTGATTTTATTTTTCTTTAGGATTCCTCAAGGCACTCAATAATACAATCTTAGAGTCATTACTAGTGCCCAGGTTGAGTTTGGTTGTTTATTAATTTAACAATGTAGATTCATCTTTAACATATGGTATAGTTGCTAAAGTATTTGAATTACATTGAATTTTGTTTTTTTAATTTGTTATTATTTAAGAGTCTAATAATTAATGAGGGATATCAGAGTACTCCATTCACTCCCAAATATTTTATTTGTCCAAAATGAGTTTTTATAATTTTGCAAATATCTACATGAAATATAAGAAAATCGAGAGACACATTCAAAGCCTTCGAATAGATGAACATGAATGTAAAATTATTTTTAAAAAATGCACAATTGTACACAAAAAACACATGTTTCTAAAAACATTTTCACTTTATTAGTGGAATGCACTTTGAATTACTTTGTGTTTCAAATTTTATAGGTTTTGTTCACCTTTCCTTCTTAAAAATTTTGCACTATTTTATTTATGACAATCATTCCCTCATTTCTAAAAAATCATATATTATTATCAACTTCTCTCTTTTAATTTATTAATGTGTATTTATAAATTGTTATTAAAAATCATATATGATTTATTATTTTATTTAATTATAAATTATTAAACTTAATTACAATATTTTATAAATAAACATATTACATTATAACATAGTTTAACTAGAATCACAACATTATAGGTTTTAACATAAACACAATAATCTATGCATCAATATGATGGCTGCCCAAAGATTAAGATAGGAGGTCTTTAAATTGGATGGGGCAATATATTAAAAAATTAGTGTGAAAAAATGAATATAGGTATTGCCTCCATAGCTGAAGGTGGAGTAAGGAACGAATATAGGTTTGTATATTACCCATGGCTAGCACAATCAACAATAATAATCTACACTTGCATAAAAATAAATAATAAAAAAATAATTAGACATTTTAAAAATATTTATTATATATGTTATTACATAATTCTATTTGTCTTGAAATTTTTAGCTTATGCCATACCAAAAAACTAGATTCGTCAACCATGCTCTTGGAGGTTCTATTTGTGAACAATAATTCCTTGATTTTTATCGGCACAAGCACAATCATGGAACATTCAGACATATCTTTTCAATTTTTTTGTAAAATCCTACACATATATTTCTTTCCATAGCTTTACATAACATATACATAGCAAAAAATTAAGAAACAAAACATGAGTGGGTTATTATACGTCCTCCCAGATAAGATGGGAAGCATTTAATCACTTGACAGGATCCACATGAATTTAATATTATGTCAGCATGAGAATCAGAGCTCACTCAAAGCCTATAAAATAGAGGATACCAAAACAATCTCAGGGAATCTACAAAGGGTCTCTATCTACTCTCATTATTATGTGCATCTTCATTTTCCACGCAAAATGATTTGGTCATTTAAGAAGTTGGGCATCTTATAGAAGTAAGTTTGGATCAGACATTGAAAAGAATTTTTTTTTTAATTTTATTATTATAAAAGAGAGTTACATGTCTTACTGATGAGATCATAAAGTTCATAGATGATCAAAATATTGATGTACTGAAAGACAATGATGTTTCCTAGGATGTTCAACCTCATCGTTAGTATCAACGTCATATCCGACTTTGGGTTCTTC
>JARHVA010001841.1:2587500-2680000 GCA_037957365.1 Torreya grandis
AACACAAACATTATAATCACTACATCAAGCATGCCTTATTACACTCAAAGGAAGATAAAATATGCTTTATGCATTTCTCCAAATTTCTAAGCAAATCTAGTTTTCATGAGTATTGGACCATCCCTCCCCTGCATTTGGTATTTTAAGGGTACATTTAAAAAAAAAATTAATTGTTGCACTATACTCAATGTTTCCCTCCTTAATTTGATTCATAATGGGTGTGCCTTTAGTTGGGTCTTTTGAAGCCACTCTTCCACCCCATTTTTATTAATAATTCAAAATTTTGTCATCAATAACTTGAGCTATTTAAATAAAGGTAAAAGGTAAAAAAATATTATGGTTTGTTTCTTAGGTCAAGGAAATGTCTATTTTTGGTTAATGTCAATGATCTAAATTCAAGATATTTTGATGAGAAATTGGAAGTGTATAGGGTCTCTTTATGTTAAAAAGGGGACACACTATTATACTTTAACTCATCGCTATCATCAATCAATATGTTTCAAGTCTGAAAGTTATTTCTATTTGAATCTCATGTTTTTATATTAAGTACAAGATGGTGCAACTACTTTTGTAATTACTATTTATATAGGTGATTTTGAAGTTTGAATGTGCACATAATACCAATAAATTTATCTGCATAACTTGAAATCCTAGATCCACATGTAATGATATAATTAGGATTGAAAAATGGGTCTAAATGTGAATTAAATTGACCCTAACCATTCTGGATTGAATGGTTGAGTTCTACCTACATATGAAATACTCTAAAGAGGAAATTAATAATGTACGTAGTTATCTTCAATAAGTATATGTAGGCAATTAGTGCTTATTGAGAGTATACAACCTATGATCTAGTTTTTGACACTTAAAAATAAAAATCATGGCTTGGATTTGAGGTACTAGAGACTTCCCTAAGCCATGATCCTTGTGACTAATTTATAAGTTAGAAAGAATACGGCACTTCTTTAGATTATGAAGTGGTGTATAAACTTATGATGGATAAGTTATAGATACCTTAATAATCTTATAATTATTTTATTTTTATATGAGGCTCTTTAGGTAATGTATCATGCCACAGACACACTATGCCGATGGGTTGAGCACTAGAAATTATTTAATTTTAAAATGTGAATGTTGTTGGAATTAGTAAGAAACTATTAGGCTCTAGATGCAATATTAGACGACATGTTATGAATCTAAAATTAGTATTTAGGAGACATGAATACTAATCTAATGATCTAGAAATGTGTGACCATGATAGTTCATTGGTCTAGTTGACATTGGAGGATTTTTTCTATGTGACTAACAACAACTTAGAAAGATTAGACCCATATATAACATGTGGATGTGAGAGAATACCAATTTAGAGTTATATGTATGCATAAATCATGTAGGGTGAAGGTGGGTCAAAATTTTAGTATCTAAAACCTATGAAAATGTCATGTAAGAGACTACAAGTTGTGCACACCAACACAACTATAGGAAACAACAAATAAACAAAAACTTGTGTTCACAAAATGTTGCACCAACACAAATAAGGGGGAATCACATGCAACAAGACTTGAACACAATATAAATTAGTTTATTTCATTATTTAAATGGATTTGGTTGATTTAGAACCAATCATAGATATCAATAAAATATTATAATATTTGAATGTGATTTTTTTTTAAATTTATAAAAGGATACTTCAAGGCACTTAATAATACAATCTTAGAGTCATTTCTAGTGCCCAAGTTGAGTTTGGTTGTTTATTCATTTGACAATGTAGATTGATCTTCAACATATGGTATAGTTGCTAAAGTATTTGGATTGCATTGTTGAATTGCATTGAATTTTGTTTTCCAAATTTGTTCTTATTTAAGAGTTTAATAACTAATGAGGGATATTAGAGTACTCGATTCACTCCCCAATATTTTATTAGTCCAAAATGAGTTGTTATAATTTTGGAAAGATATACATAAAATATAAGAAAATCGAGAGAGACATTCAAAGCCTTAGAATAGATGAACATGAATGTAAAAATGATTTTTAAAAAATTCACAATTGTACATAAACAACACATGTTTCTAAAAATACATTCACTTTATTAGTGGAGTGCACTTCGAACTACTTTGTTTGTGTTTGAAATTTTTTAATTTTTGTTCACCTTTCCTTCTTAATTTTTTTTTAGTATTTTCTTTATGGCAATCATTCCTTCATTTCTAAAAAATCATATATTATTATCAACTTCTCTCTTTTAATTTATTACTGTATGTTTAATAATCATTATTACAAATCATAGATGATTTATTATTTTATTGAATTATAAATTATTAAACTTAATTACAATATTTTATAAATAAACATATAACATTATAACATAGTTTGACTAGAATCACAACATTATAAGTTTTAACGTAAACACAATAATCTATGCATCAATATGATGGTTGCCCAAAGACAAATATAAGAGGTATTTAAATTGGAAGGGGTAATATCTTAGAAAATTAGTGTGAAAAAATGAATATAGGTCTTGCCTTCATAGCTAAAGGTGGAATAAGGAATGAATATAGGTTTGGATATTATCCACGACTATCACTATCAACGATAGTAATAATCTACACTTACATAAAAATAAATAACAAAAAATTAAATTGACATTTTCAAAATATTTACTATATAATTTATTACATAATATTATTTCTCCTCAAATTGTTAGCTTATTGCATACAAAAAAATAGAGTCATCAACCTTGCTCCCGGACATTCTGTTTGTGAAGAATAATTCCTAGATTTTTATCGGCACAAGCACAATCATGGAAAATTTAGACATATCTTTTCAATATTTATGTAGAATCCTACACACAGATGGATTTCCATAGCTTCACATAACATATGCATAGCATAAAATTAAGAAATAAAACATGGTTGGATTATTATACATCCTCTTAGATAGGACGGGAAACATTTAGTCGCTTGACGAAATCCATACAGGTTTAAGATTATGTCGACATGAGAAGTAGAACTCACTCGCAGAACTCACTCATAGCCTAAAAAACAAAGGATACCAAAATAGTCTCAGGGTCCATATCTACTCTCATTATTTGTAATGTGTGACGTTGCCTTGCGCACTTCTAAGGAAAGCCTTTAAGGTTTGTAGAACTTATATCCCGTTAGGTGATATATGGATCTTTCAAATTTAGTCCTTATTCCACCACTTGCTAGTGCCCATATATGAAAGGCAACAAAGTTTTAAGGGGATTTGAGAACAGCCAAGGATGCGTACTCTTGGGCATACTGATTCATCCAAGCCATGACCTTAAGATCATATACATATGAGTACAAGATAAGTTTCCAATATCCAATGCCACAATTATAACTAAGTGAGATTTGATAAGTATATGTCGATAGACATAAAAGTGTTATTCACATTCAACATATGGTTAGAGATTCACCAAAGAATCACATTCTAGGAATAACTAGTTCATTGACATAGCTCATGAACATCTTAATCCATATTTACTTAACAATGAGGTATGACAATATGCTTATACAAAGAAGATTAATAATGAATTTGAAGCCACTAATAATATAGACTAATAAATTCTCTATGTCTTAACAAATCTAGGTTCATCTTGGTAAGAAGGCGCTTCTTGATATTCATTAGCATTATATCAAATCTTTACTTAAAAGGTGTATGTCAACAACTATACCTCACCATATTACTAAGTTAAGATAAAAGGAGCCATACATCATTAATTTACCTCATGAATTGTAAATATAAATTATTTTAACCTTAAACTTCTTTCTATATAATTTGTCAAATGATAATGATGATCATAAGCAAGGTAACATACTATACTAGCACTAATTCATTCTCTAGCTATTATTTCTAGTCTAATCAACAATTTAACTATGGTAGGGACTTATGTAAAGACTTAGATGAGAAGACACAAGTAGAAGATAAAAATTACTGAACACATCCTCTGCATGTTAAAAATTAGAGCAATGCTTGTGGCATAGAAGGAATTGTCATATTACTATGATAAAAATTACTGATTTGAATTAAGAAATAAAGGTTTCTATTTATTTAAATATTATAATTATTAATTTATTAAATTCCCAAGAGATTTTACCTCCATACTAGTTATCCATATGAATTAAATCCATATAATGAAACATGAATAAATAATTACACTCCATATGATCAAGTGATTCTAATGAGTTTGGAGGATAAGAAAAATAAAGTTTCAATTTTTTAGACTATCACAAAAAGATTTTTTTTTTAATCAATTATAAAATTCAAAATAATTAAATATAAATTCTTTTTATGGTCTCAAATTTTAGAAAAACATAGCAAATTGCAACATGTTGCAAACACATAATAATAATTTAATGTATAATATTTCCATTTATTTAGACACATTCGAAAGCTAGGTAGGGTCAACTCGGATGTAATATAATCAAGTAGAGAAAAATAATTTATATATGTAAATAATACATCTCTTTTTCAAGTATAATTTTGTAGCATAAGAGTATTTCCAAAGGAGGCTATATACAAGAAGGAAGAGAGCACTATCATAATCATTATTGACAGGAAAAAAGAAATGTTTGAAACATGTTATTTATAAAATTTAACTGTTTGAAGAGAAATGGACAACACATCCAAATCAATAATTTTTATATTATAAATAAGAATTATTTTTTTTGACCCTTTATGATCTCCAACTAATACTTATCCTACACTAGTCAAGAAACAAGTTACATCAAAATAACGCTGACAATATTTTTTCTTTAAACCCTAGTTCTATATTCAGCATATAAAATGAAATATGTATATTATTTAAGAATATGATGATTGAACACCTTCATATGCTTACACACACACACACACACACACACACACACACACATATGTGTATATATGTATACATGTATATATATATATATATATATATATATATATATATATATAGAGAGAGAGAGAGAGAGAGAGAGAGAAGCATATGGAGGTGTCCAATCATCACATATGTATATGTGTATAGATGTATATGTGTATACATATATACACATATAAATATGTGATGATTGGACACCTCCATATGCTTCTCTCTCTCTCTATATATATATGTATGTATGTATGTATATGTATATATATATATATATATATATATATATATATATATATATATGTATGTATGTATGTATGTATATATGTATGTATGTATGTATGTATGTATGTATGTATGTACGTATGTATGTATATGTATGTATGTATGTATTATAAAATAAATGACATAAGAGGCTCAACTACAAAGTTGAATATATACACTATGAAAGATATAAAAGATACATGAATTATTTAAATGTTTTTTATTTTACCATTAATTCACATTATCATCTTATAGTTTCATTTGAAAACACCTCCACTAATTTATTTCATTAAATTTAATTATTGTTAACATAATAAAATATATTTAATCTTCTTTTTTATGTCGTACTATTAGCCTTAAAATTTATCACAGAATCCAATAATTTTGTGTAAGAAAATTATAGTCTGCCATGGTGGCATCCTTTTGAGCTCATGTTCAATGGAAGGGTAGAGAGTGTGTGGATACCACAAACATAAATAGGTTTCCTTATTTTCAATTTTATACATTATTGATGCATACTTTATCATAATTCCTATTAGATCCACCATATTACATTATATCTATAGTTAATATTTAATCACAAATTGATATATGTAGGTTAAGCATCAAGCCCATGGATTATTTATGTTATTATTATTTTTTGTAAATTACATAGCATTATATATCTCCACAAAGTCTTGTTTTATAATGATCAAGCATCCATTGTTTTATAATGTCCAAGTTCAAACCATCAACAATCTATCAACCACTAACCACCAGCATCGACACTTGATTAACAAGTGCATATCTTGATAATTGATAAATTTTCAATGTATTTTTAATTCTGGGACCTCTGATTTCTTATAGGCTCTCTTCCTCCAAAATTCCTATGTAATCAAAATCTGCATTACAACAATGGTGTTTGTATCTTGCTAGTGTAGATGTTTTATTTGTTAAGGAGTAAATAATGTGTTTTTCCCTTATGTATAAAACCATTCAGATATAACCATTTGAATTTATGAATTCATCAAAAAATGGGTTGTACATCCAAACAATGATATATTGAAAAGATTCTAGGAAAAGTTTGACTTCCCTACTAATTTTCATGTAAGCAAAATGAAAATATTAAATCTGCTTGACAAATCATAGTGCTTATGTCAACCTTTCCTTTTGTGTCATAATATATAATATCCAAAATATTTTATAATTACATGATGAAAGTAAATCAAGAGGAATATGTCTAGGTAACCACATTTCTTCGACACAAAATACCATAATTTATATTTAAAAAGTGAGTTGAATAAAATCCAATTCCATTTTGATGATGAAATAATAAAATAATGCAAAATACCATATGGAGAACCACAAGGTTCACTAGAATATATATAAGAAAAGGGAATGGATCAAAATCTAATTGTTATTTTTCTTACCTAATAATGTGGAGAAAATATGCCTACTTTCGACAGCTAGCCCTGCCCTTGGCCATCGCTCCCACATTCTACCAACGATCATCATTTCATCCTTAATCACTTTCAATGAAATTCCCTAACACAAACATTATAATCACTACATCAAACATTCCTTATTACACTCAAAGGAAGATAAAATATGCTTTATGCATTTCCCTAAATTTCGGAGCAAATCTAGTTTTCATGAGTATTGGACCTTCCCTCCCCTCCATTTAGTATTTTAATGGTACATTTCAAAAAAAAAATATTAATTGTTGTGCTATACTCAATGTATCCCTCCTTAATTTGATTCATAATGGGTGTACCCTTAGTTGGGTCTTCTAAAGCCACTCTCCTGCCCCATTTTTATTAATAATTCAAAATTTGGTCATCAATAACTTGAGCTATTTAAATAAAGGAAAAAAGTAAAACAATATTATGTTTTGATTTTTAGGTCAAGGAAAGGTCTCTTCTTGGTTAATGTCAATGATCTAAATTCAAGATATTTTGATGAGAAATTGGAAGTGTATATGGTATCTTTATGTTAAAAAGGGGACACACTATTATTCTTTAACTCATTAGTATCAATAATCATTATGTTTCAAGTCTGAAAGTTATTTCTATTTTGAATCTCATGTTTCAAGTCAAAAATAATTTGCTACATTTAGGTAAATTGGCAAAGGGAGCTCATATAATAAAGTCGTAAATTGAGTGATGATGAGCTAGCATAGAATAACAACACAAATCTTGAGAACTAGCTAGTATGAAGATGCACATTCAAACTAGTATGGGATATGTATAGAAAATAACACTGTTAAATGAATTTATAAAAGGCTCAATAACATGGTCTAGTAAAAAAATGAATGTAGAATTGAATGACATAAAAAATGGACCATGGGGATGAAATATAGAGTTCTTAAAATAAAAAAGGGGAACCTTAGGCCTTAGTGGGTGAAAAATTCAAAATTGACTATAAATTCACCTCATGGGGTGATTCTTTTTTCATTTAAACCCAAACCCTTTGTAAATATTGAGCTCTAACCTCACTAGAAGAAGTGAAATTATGCATGGACAAGGATGGATGCAAGTGAACGACCAAGTGAGGGAGTATGGGAAAAAACCACATGATAGATCTATGGTAAGTTACCTCAATTTAGCTCTTGATGGCTTTTATTATACATTTAAGGCTAGGATTATGGCTAAAAATGGTGAATCCACCATTTTCATAGTAGGGAAAATGATAGTTTTGATCAACAGAAATGGCATCACCAAAAATGAATGAAGACATCACCAAAAAATGCCATATTTTGCCAATTTGGTGACTTCATGAAAACATGCAAAGTTACCAATTTTATGTGGATTAAAAATGGCGATTTCACAAAAAATTGTGGAAAATGTATTTTTGGTGACTTCATCGAAAAACCAAAAAAAATGCATATTCGATGATTTCACCAAAAAGGGTGAATTCACCATTTAGGGTCAAAATAAAAATGAAAAATTCACCATAAACCTTTAACTAAGGCATTTTTAGGACAAGTGAGCATGGAAAAAAATAATCTTCGTGTGTAGATTTGTATGTACTTGCACTTGTGTAGATAATAGGGTAGACTAACACTAAACTTACTGTGGGTATAGGATCAACTCAGGGTAGTAATTGAATGGGAGTGAAATTTTCATTATTTCAAGACACCATAGATATGGATAGAGGACATGGTCACATTTGTACATGCCTTAGATTTACTAGACATTGTGTAGATGCGTATGATTTAATTAGATTGAGCATACTTAAGTACACTAACAAAATGATGTCACTACGAGACTTATTCATTCCACATACCTACTAGGGAGGTTATAGTTATGTTATAGGATACCTGGTGTATATTAAAGATACCCATAAGAGGTTGCATATTATTTTAGATAGATCTAACATGATACTACATGGTGTAGGATGACTTGACTGGCTTCCTAGACATTTGCATGATACATGGGAAGGTTTACGTTGACCTATTTGAGACATACATGGACTTACATCAAGATGACCTATCCCCAAAGGACCCCTTACAACAATATTTGATTGATAGGGAGGTTATTATACTTATGGACATTGTTAGTGGCATATTTCTACCTAACAAGAGTAGTTGCTTCTTTCACATGGGGCTAGGTGGAATCATATGTTCGATGAGGGATGACATGACTAAATTTGTTTGGGGGCTAGTAGTATTGGCCCAATTATGTAGAGACTTACACATGATAGCCTACTAAGGAGGATGAAGTATTAGAGATTTTACATTACTTCAGATTTGATGATGGGAGAATATAGCTATAAAGTACCCAATTGGTTAGAGACCCTTAGGAGCCATTGGATTATGGTTGGTCTCAAACAATTTCAGGCCATAGGGGACATCACGGTGAGATATAATACTACTAGCATAAGTTCAACAAGTTGATGATCAAGTTTTTCATTTGGTGGTCCTATCTTCCATATCATATTTAGTGGTTGTGTGATGCATAGTATAATATTTTTATGATGACCAGGTGCTTCCTTATAGGGAGACATATCATGTTATTGATGAGTATTGTCTAGATTAGAAACTAAAATAGTTTGGCATGATGTAGGATATTTATATGGAGTCAATGTGTTTTGATCATTAGTTTTATCTTGTAAGTGGAATACAAACCCAAAATCAAGTGACTCAATGAAAATAATAACTAGCTTGCCTAAGTACGTGGGTGAGCAATAATGTAACTAGCTCAAATAAAACTAGAATATAAAGAAAAGACTACCTTTACCTTCCTTTTCAAATGGTTCTTGGTCATTGGAATATAAGAGTGTTCATGATTGGTTTGTGTACAGGGAGACATATCACGTTATTGACAAGTATTGGCTAGATTGGGTACTAAAATAGTTTGCCATGCTATAGGATATTTCAATGGAGTAAATGTGGTTTGATCATTATTTTTATCTCATTAGTGGAAAACAAACCCAAGATCAAGTGACTCAATGAAAACAATAACTATCTTGCCCAAGTACACGGGTGAGCAATAATGTAACTAGCTCAAATACAACTAGAAGATAAAGAGAAGACTACCTTTACCTTCCTTGTCAAATGGTGCTTGGTCATTGGAATATAAGAGTGTTCATGATTGGTTTATGTCCAATCAAGTCATTTTTTAATACATTTTATCTGTGAGCAATACCTCTCCTTATCCACTTGCGGCTTGGCTTGGTTTGGCTTGGCATGTGATAACAAAATGAAGCTTTCTAGAGATAATATGGCATTACTTCTTTGCACAAGAAATTTTTTTAGACAAAGGAAATGATAGTTGTATTTATAGGTTTTCAAATTAACCCTAACTCAAGTGTAGTTAGGTTATAGTTAACCATGGTTAGGTTAGGGAGGGGACAAGCAATTAATATTTGGGATAAAGATCCCATTTATTAAACATGACTCACTACTTCTAAATTTAAGGAATTTATGAAGATTTTTCCAATTCCTTGACTTTGAGGATGATGACATCATCATGACCTCATTTTTATTAAAATTTCCTTTTTAGAAACTAGATATTCACTAATTGAACATGGAATTTTCACTTAAGCAGTCAATTCAATTTACTTAGTGTTTTGGCACTTTAAGAATTGGTTAAGTACCCTGCTTAATGGGTCAATGTGCCAATTTATCAATTTTCAAGGTTACAATTTGATTGGGGATGTATCTATAGGAATTTATCATTGCATACAAGATAATACCCTAAATAGGGATGCCTCGACATGAATCTGGTTAGTTATATCCTATGTGTGGACATAATTAGTACATCTAGTGATTTATAGGTTCAATTTGCATTATTTGGTAAAAATCAATTTGAAGTATGTTTAGACATGAAATGCAGCCAAAATGAATGTCTACACTAGCCAACATATATAATTACTCAAACATTTGAAAAGGGAGAAAACATAAACATTCAACTTCTTCATGTAATGGAGTAGTTATAAAAGAATTAGGGATTTATGTTAAAGAAGGGGATAATCTGATTTGACCTTGAAATGGGTAAAATTACCATAGCCTTCTATTTTGTTCTATTCCACTAATATACAAACCATTCTATTTAAACTATAATATTGTAACATACATTAACATCCTTAATACCCTACTATAGGTGGTTCCTTGTCTGCAATCTTGAGTATGCTATAGTTGCATGCTTCATTCACATACACCTCTAAAATCTTTGTCTACATCTATGTAGTTGGTATATATCGAATATCAAGTCGATGTTAGTTGATTATTTCCTACTCTCCTCTCTATCAGCCAACACAAAATCAATTTTACATATTAATAAAGAGAGTTTATAAACATTCCACATCTTCACGCAATAGAGTAACTACAAAATAATTTTATATATTATTAAAAAATGGGGAAAATTTGATTTGACATCAAAATGGGTACAATCACCATAACCTTCTATTCATTTTAGTTCCACTAATGTGCAAACTATTCTGTTTAGACTATACTATTGTAAAATACATTAACATCTTTGATACCCTACTATGGGTGGTTCTATATCCATATTATTCAACATGTTTCCATTTCATTATTCAGTTGTGTACACCTCCACAACCATTCTCTACATATACATAGTTGGTATACACTGAACATCAAGCTAATGTTAGTCGATAGTTTCTTGGTCTCCTCTCTACTAATCAAAACACATAATTAATCATAAATTTTAGTAAGGAGAGATCATAAACATTCATATTATTTATGCAATGTATTAGCTAAAAAATAACTTGGGATTTATGTTTAAGAAGGGGATAATCTGATTTGACCTTGAAATGGGTAAAATCACCATAGCCTTCTATTATATTCAATTCCACTAATGTGTAGACTATTCTATTCAAACTATACTACTGTAATATATATTAACATCCTTAATACACTATTATGGGTGGTTCCTTATCTGTAGTCTTGAGTGTGCTTTCATTGTATTCTTAATTCATGTACAACTTTACAACCACTGTCTCCATCTATGTAGTTGGTATACGTCAAACATTGAGCAAAATATAGTCGATAGTTTCCTACTCTCTACTCTACCAACCATCAAATTTAATAGATTATATATTTTAGTCAAGAGAGTCCATAGAAATTCCACATTTGCATGCAATGGAGTAGATACTAAAGAATTTGATGTATTCTTAAAGAAGGGGAAAAATATGACTAGACCTCAAAATGGGTACGATTTCCATAGCCTTATATTTAGTTCAATCACACTAATGTATAGATTATTTCTTTTGGATAATAGTACTATACCATATATTAACATCCTTGATACCCTAATATGGGTGGTTATGTGTGTATTCTTCAGTGTGTTATCATTGCATTCTTTAGTCACATACACCTCTATAATTGTTCTCTACAGCTACGTAGTTGGTATACACTGAACATTGAGATGACATTGGTTGATAGTTTCTTGGTCTCTTCTGTACCATCCAACACACATATTCAATCCTACATTTTAGTAATGAGAGATCATAAACATTCAACTTATTCACTCAATGGATTATCTACAAAAGAATTTGGGATTTATGTTAAAAAAGGGGTTCATCATATTTGACCTCGAAATAGGTAAAATCACCATATAATTTTATTTTGTTTAATTCCACTAATGTTTAAACTATTATATTTAGACAATAATAATATACTATGCATTAACATCCTTAATACCCTATAACTGTTCTCTACATCTTTACAGTTGGTATACATTGAACATCAAGTTGATGCTAGTCGAGAGTTTATGCTCTCCTCTCTACCATCCAACACACTTTATCAATGACTTAATGATTATTTGGAAATGACTTAATGTTGAGATGTTGTGTTTATGAATAATCTAAGATACATTGCAATTTTGTACCAATGACTACATGTTACAATGATAATTTTGTTTTTTATATGTTAAACATATTTTAGTATTTGAAATTGTAGTGCATAACATTGAGTGTAGTTGATTAAAGTATGTTGTGAAATGGTTAAATGAAACATTATACTTATATGTAGGAAAAAATGTCAAAAAAATGGTAATAAATTATGCAGCTCCCTTTTTAGAAGCTAATATTGGGTCCATTTGATTTCAATTGTCTCAAGTGGGAGAATTTTCCTAACGTTAATTAAGATGACTTATGGGTTGCATGGGTTGATGATGATAGGGTTAATGAATTTGTGCAAGGAGAGTCGAGAAGGTATTAATTCCCTAAATAATTTTTTGTTTCACATTGCAAGAATAAATTACCTATTCTTGGAAGGCATAGCAGGATCAACACCACCCTCAAATATGTAATGTAAGTGACCTCCAATTTTTGAGACATGGTGGGTTTCAATGGAGATGTTCATATGTTCCATTCTTAATTCATTTTTTTATGGGGTTTTCAATTTCCATATCCCTTTATATGTATGGAAAATCCATATAGTTATTAGTGTTCATATGGGCTTGAAGATTTTTGAGAAATCAATGCCATGCCAAAATATAATTTTATACTGCCCAAGGCAGGAAAGGGTAACTGATTTAGCTAAAGACATATAAGATGTGGCTATTAGTGTCACACATCATATGTTTGATAGACTTGATCATGTGTTGGTCACATATAATCATGGTCATATGTAATTAGGTAGAACACATAGACAAATATTATAAACATTTCCATGACTAGTAACATGAATAGTTTAAAATTAAGAAATCATTTTACACTCCTTACATCAACCTATAAATGAATGAATGGGTTCATAGACTATTATTTTTGGGAATGTCTGCTGATGTTATCCATATTAAACACCATGAGATGGTGTGTGATAAATTTGTATTATTCAATGGGGAAACACAATGAGATGATTTATTAAGCAAGGATGACATATACAATAGAGAACATGTCCAAATCAAAGAGGCAAAATATGTCTATAGTATTGATGATGTAAAAATAATTTGAGAGTGGGTGTTGATAAATAATAAGTGGTTTGTATACTAGGGATACATCTAGGGAGAGATTAATGGGGATGGGTAAATCCCCTTTGTATTAGGCATACAAATCCCATAATAGTTGGAATGGTTATTGGGATTTGGGAAGCACATCATCTTGGAAATGGTTTAAATGTTTGACATGAATGTGATGAAGGTGTGCTCTAAATGTTTTTAATAAAATTTAACACTGTAGATAATTTATAACATACAAGCTAATTTTTATTCTCTTATTTTGTGAAGTTTCAGTAGTACACATTGATAGTGTTTGTTATAAACATGAAGGTGTGATTGTTGTGTGGGTCATTATTCTATGGTTGTGTACTAATGAAATCAACTAGTGGATGCAAATTCTTCTACATAGAGTGAATATGAAGGACATTAAATGGAAAATCAGTGCCTTCATGGTAGACAATGTTGATGTAGAGATAAAATATATTAGGTGCATCTTTGTTTTATGTTCATTACTTCATAACATATAGTATTATGACCATTTATGGTGAAGTCTTAAAATATTATTAGGTTATAAAGGGAAAATTTAAATTGTGATGTCTACTTTTAAAGTTGGCATGTTCATCATGCATGGTTAAAGAATTTAACAACAAAGGTGAGATATGATGAGATGAGACATACAATGTTTAGTGAGTTTGGGTTAATAATGCATGGCTACATCAACAAGGACATGGGTAATATGGAGTAATTTTTTTTTAGATAGGTATGGATCCACTTAGGTCAAATTTGTCAAATATTAGGAACAACATTGGATTGACAGGGTTAGAATGTGCTTGAGATTCTATCACATATTTCTGCATGTTGGACAAGAAGCAAATGCAACTATATACTTATACCATTCACATTTGAAAAGTTGTTTCTTGAGCACAATACAAACTTCTACAGATTGGAGGGTGGATTGGTTGGTCCACCATCTTAACACAACATTTTACATATATTACTGATGGCAATATATTTGTAAAGATAGTGGCTTCCAAAGGAACTTCAATGTAGAAAGAATTAAAAATATTTCATGGGTGAGGGCTTTGGAGACCCTAGACTATCATGTCATCTTAGATAAAAATGATCCTTATACAATATGGGTCCAGATATGAAACACGAGTTGTTGCATTATCACATTGATACCTCTAGACCATCCATGTCCATGTGTAGTTTCCTATTTTTAGTTCAAGATTACACCTATAAACATGTCATAAAGGTGAACCTGATATGAAAGAGGAGAGGAGATGTAGTTTTTGAGGCCACATGGGATAGTGTTATGGAGCATATCAACAACAATGACATATATTACAATATAAGGTGGCCTGTAACTTGTAATTTTTATGCTGAATTTTTTTAGAAGAATATCAATAACATAAAACATCTTCATTGCACAAGCCATACACACATGACTTACAATTAAAAATGAGGTGGAAAAAGGTGAGGATGTTGAATTATTAAACATTGAAATAGAAGGTATATCAGGTGTAGATATGTAAGGCTCAAATCCTATAGTTTAAGGTGTGATGGTAAATTGGGAAAATGACACTGATAATCAATCGAGTGACCCTCAAAATCTAAAACACATATCTACCCATACTAATATGTTTTTATATTTTATCAGTAGTTATAACATGATACATTTAATATTATGAATAGAACCTACCCAGTGATTAAGCTGATGGCATCAAAGCACTCAGATGTGAAGCATGAGATATTTTTGAGATATGTGTCACAAAAGATTGAACTATTCAAACATTGACATTATTAAAAATTGGTATGAAATATTTTTATAACAAGGTGTAGATCAGGGTGTTATCAAGCACACAATTGATGGTCCATCTATTCCAACAAGTGCATGATGGGCATGTAACATTGGTTTGTATAGAGAAAGACTTCATAAAAATATGAAAAGAAGAAGATAAGACACCATGTAATAGGAGAATGCCCTTTTTCCTCACCCTCCTCATAACAATCATAGATGAAAATTATGGAATGAAAATCTGAATAGGTCAATTAAGAGAGATAGGGATAGAAATAATGCTGAGGATACAACTTGTATGCCTCCCTTTGTATGTTTGACTAATAATACAAATGGTGCATAGAGATGTACATTGAATACAGGTCACTCTCATTATTTCATGTCTTGTAATTGTATCTGAGTGTGTTTCACCTTCCTATTTTATAATGGGATTTTTACTCTTGCCCTAAAAAAAAACCAAAGTGATTTTTCATGATAGGTTTGAGTTATCTTTGACATTTTATGGTGGCTCCCATAATGCACATCATACAAATTTAATTTTGTTATAAAAAAAGTAGAAGAAGTTGACTGTATTTTGGTCAAGAGAGTCATATCTACCTTATAAGAGGATATAATGTTATATGATTTATAGTCAAGAATCTCTATAATATTTGTGTTCAAATTTCATCGACAAACACTAACCATCAAAACTCAATACTAGCAAGATTAAGATTGTTTCTTAAATGGATATTTAATAGTATGTCATAAATAAATTAGATTGAAATATGCATAATCTCAGGATTAATTCTAAAATTGATGATAATGTTGAAGGTGTAGTTCAAATTTTCAATATAAACCTTTCTATTTTATATGTTTAGTGGATTCAAATCATTGCATAATGTGACAAATGTCTAGTTTCACTGTGATCCATTTTTTATATTTGGTGCCAATTATTATGCATTTTTAAATGTGTTTAATTTATTCTATCTCATTGGCCTTATCAATAATTATCACCTTTTATATGGTTTTTTGTTTACTATTATCTGCATTCACTATCTATATCTAATATTTTGTGCATTCTTTCACCTAAATTTTAGCATACCTTTATGATATTGAATAATCCATTAATGTCAAATAATAGGTTCATCTTGTGTGTGCTATGTCTTTCATATATTTTACAAAGTGCCACTAAGTACTATTTGTCACCTTTATTATTCCTTTTTTATGAATTAGTGACACTAAATTATTATATAGACTATGTGCTTTGGAATTATCGATCATTCTTATTGGGTGTGTGTTATACCGATTGTTCAATGGGAGAAAAAGAGTTTTATGTTCCTTTTGGTGTGAATGTCTATCTAACAATGAAGATGTAGTCATGGTAATGTCTATCTCCATTATCTAACATTTGATGATATTTAGGCCCATACTAAATTCATTGACTTCTTGATGCTTATTTTTAATTTGAATTAAATCATTTGATCAGTCTCATTATCTATCTAATGGACAATACTATCTACTAACCTTTTCAAGGTTAAGGTCAGGTTCAACCTCTTACTCTATAGGTCTACAATCATTGTTGTCAAATAAGTGTTCTAAATATCCTTTTACTATGTCTATCTTTATCATATATTATCTCTAGTCTTATACTCTTAGTATTGGTCTTAAAAGACCAATGATATTCTTGAAGATTTCATAGACTCCACTTAGTCTTGTACTTAGGCTTATACATTAATAGATAACAGATTCAAGGATAGGGTTTAATAACCTTTTTACCCCTTTAAAACCATTCACCTAATCTATTTCACTCCCTTATTACATATCATACACATGAAACCTTCATCTATAAATTTAGATTCTCTTATTAGACTTTTAAACCCTTACTTTCACAAACACCTTTGAGTTTGTCATGACACTATCTTCAATTATTATTTTTAGGATGAAATTTAAGACTCCAGATCTCTTTTACTCTAGCAACCTATAATTTACTCAATTGGTGAAGCTTTTAGCTCCACAACTCAACAATCTCCCACTTAGAGATAAACAGCTGCACTAGTACCTATACAGCAACATCTTCTAGCTTCTCCATCTTCAAACTCAAACTTGAAGACAAACAATAGTTGAATGAAGATTCAACTTCTCCTTTGTTACTGGCTTGGTTAACATATCAACAAGGTTCTTATCTGTATGGATCTTTTCCAGCTTCAACTCACCATCCTCCAATACCTGTCTAATGAAGTGGTACCTAAGCTGTATATGTTTGGTTCTTGAATGAAAGGCTGAATTCTTAGCCAAATGAATTGCACTTTAACTATTACTGTATAATCTGCAACTATCTTTCTCCTTTCCCAACTCTTCCATGAACCATGTCATCCATATCATCTCCTTGCTAGCCTCTGTGACTGCAATGTATTCTGCCTCTGTAGTAGACAAGGAAACAACCTTCTACAACCTTGAAATCTAGCTAACTGCCAATTCACCAATAGTGAAAACATATCCTGTGGTGCTTCTTCTGCCATCCAAGTCACCTGCCATATCCGAATCTACATATCTATGTAGAGAAGTGTTTGACCCTCCATAACACAAATGCCTACTACTGGTCCCTCTCAGATATCTGAGAATCCACTGGACTACTTTCCAGTGCTCCTTCCTTGGATTGGCAATAAACTTACTGACAACTCCCACTGCTTGGGCAATATCCAGTCTAGTACATACCATTGCATACATTAAGCTCCCAACTACAAAAGCATATGGAACTCTACTCATGTACTCTATCTCATCATGTGAATTAGGACACTGTTCTTTGCTCAACTTGAAGTGTCTAGCCATAGGTGTACTTATCGGATTTGCATCCTACATATTGAACCGTTTCAACACCTTGTTCACATAATCCTCTTGAGACAAAATCAACTTGTGATTTTTCCTATCTCTCTTAATACTCATGCCAAGGATTTTATTTGCTGCTCCCAAATCCTTTATGACAAATGTGTGAGCTAATTTCACCTTAAGCTTAGAGATATCCTGCATGTATGAACCTGCAACAAGCATATCATCTACATATAGCAACAAGATAATATATCTACCATTATCCAATCTCTTAAAATAAACACAATGGTCAGATTGACATCTACTAAAGCCATGCTCAGTCATAAACCTATCAAATTTCAAATACCATTGTCTAGGAGCTTGGTTGAGACCATACAAGCTTTTCTTCAATCTACACACAAGTTTCTCCTTACCTTTGACCTCAAATCCTTCTGACTGATCCATATATATTTCTTCATCTAAATCTCCATGAAGAAATGTTGTCTTAACATCAAGCTGATCAAGATGCAAATCCTCAATAGCAACTAAAGACAATACTGTCCGAATAGAAGTCATCTTAACTACTGCAGAAAAAATTTCACCAAAATCAATACCTAGTTTCTTTGCAAATCCTTTCACTACCAACTTGGCCTTATATCTCATCTATCCATTCTCTCCTTCCTTCAATCTATAGATCCATCTATTTTTTAGTGTTCTCTTTCCCACTGGCAACTCAACCAAATCCCACGTTTGGTTCTCTCTCAAGGAATCAATCTCCTCATTTAATGCCAAGCTCCCACTGATTTATGGATTCCACCTGTATTGCTTCATCAAAACTCTTTGGTTCTCCACCATCAATGAGAAATAAATAGATTAATGAAGGGGAATATTGAATTAGAGGTTTACTTACCCTTGTTGACCTCTTGATGGGCATCTGAGACTCATTCACAACACGCTGTCTGCCTAAATTCTCTGATAGTGACCGACCTCAGTCACCTCTAGGCCTGTAACTGACTGACGTCGGTTCCAATATTACTGACGTCAATTCTTGACTGATCGACGTCAGTCTCTGTGTTTTCTTGTCTATGATTATTCTTTCCTACGAGCTCATTTTGGATCGTCACCTCATCCAAATCTCCATGGCCCTGCTCAGAATTCTTCAGCTTCTTGAGCTGATCACTATACATCACTTTTTCATTGAAAACAACATCATGGCTCCTAATTATTTTGTTAGGTCCTAGATTCTAAAACTGGAATCTAAAATCTCCAGAGCCATAACCAATAAATGTTCACCTCATAGACTTAGCATCTAGCTTCTTTCTATTTTCCTTATCAATGTGCACAAAAGCTTCAGAACCAAAAACTCTGAGAAATGAAAGATCTACCTTTTTACCTGTCCATGCCTCTTCTAGAATTCCACCATCCAGAGCTATAGAGGGTCCTCTGTTAATTAGGTAAACTACAGTATCTATAGCTTCTACCCAAAATTGTAAGGGCAAACCAGCATGCAATCTCATACTCTGTGCACACTCCAATATTGTTCTGTTCATCCTTTCAGTAACTCCATTTTGCTGATGTGTCCTTAGAACCATCTTTTTCCTGTGTATTCCATTCATATATCAATACCAGTTGAACTTATAGCTACAAAACTCACCACCATTGTCATATTTAAGGCACTTCAATCTCTTACCTGTTTCATTCTCAATCAAAGCTTTCCAAATCTTAAAAGTATAAAAAACATCAGATTTCTTCCTTATGTAATAAACCCATACCTTTCTTGTAGCATCATCAATGAAGGAAACATAATTCTGTGATCCTCTAATATAAGCAACCTGAATTGGTCCCCACACGTATATGTGAACAAGCTCCAACTTGTGCTTCTTCTTTGTTGACCCAGTCTTGAGAAAACTCACTCTTTTCTATTTTCCAAAAATATAGTGCTCAGAGAAATCTAGATCTATGCTTTTCAAATCTGAAAGCTTACCTTTTGACTTAAGAATAGTCATTCCCTTCTCACTCATATGGCCAAGCCTCTAGTGCCACAACTTTGCATCTACATTTGAAGTAGATAATACAGAAGGAGAATTATCAGTAATACAATTACATAAATAGAGAGTACCTACTCTCTTACCTTTGGCCAATACAAGTGCACCCTTGGTAACCTTCCAAGATTCAGCTGTGAGAGTTACTGTGCAACCCTCATCCCCCAACTTTCTTGTAGAGATCAAATTCCTCTTCAAGATGGGTACATGCATGACATCTCTCAACACCCATGTGTTGCCATTCTACATTTTTAGCTGCACTTTTCCTTTGCCAATAATTTTACAAGGCTCGTCATCCCCTAAATAAACTATTCCAAAATCTCCATGGACATAGTCACTAAAATATTCTCTATTTGGGGTTGCATGGAAAGAAGCACCAGAATATAAAACCCAAGATTCTATATTATTATGCAAAGAGAATATAAGAGCATCTTTTGCAACAATACATGCAACTTTTGCTTCTTCTTTACCTTCATGCTGATTGTCTTCTTTAGGTTTTGACCAACAATCTTTCCTTGCATGCCCTATCTTTCCACAATTCCAGTAGGTTATCTTCCTGCCATTTCTGGATTTGGATCTACCTCTCATCTTTGACTTAGACTTTGATCTCTCTTGCTTTCTCTTCTCTTTTTGCCTTCCCCTACTTTCAAAACTTAAAGCATTCCCTAATGTTTCCTCTGTGCTTTTCCTGCGAATTTTTTCATTCAAGATTACACTAACAACATCATCTACTTTTAAAATATTTGAAGCAGATGTAGTATTACTAACTGCCATTACCAAGCTATGCCAGCTTTCAGGTAAAGAGCATAAGATTAATAGAGCTTTAATTTCATCATCAAAAACTATTTTGACTGAATTTAATTGATTTACAATTCCATGGAAATCATTTAGATGATTAGATACAGATCCACCTTCCTGCATTTGCAAATTAAATAACTACTTCATAAGATATACCTTATTTGAAGCTGAGGGTTTTTCATATAAATTTGCTAAAGTAGTCATTAACTCTACCGTTGACTTTGCCTGTGATAAATTAGATATCACAGTAGATGTCAGACTCAATCTTATAAATCCAAGAGCCTTTCTATCAAGAACCGTCCATTCTTCATCTTCCATGTCTGTGGGCTTCTTTGAAACCCCACCTAACAGTAAATATAGATCTTTTTGATACAAATAATCTTCTATCTGCATTCTCCATAATTGGTAATTCTTGCCATTAAAATTCTCCATTCTCAGTTTACTTTCTTCTGCCATTGCTTCTCCCACTCAAATAGAAACCCCTGTGAGTGACCTATAATCAACAAATAGTAACCAGATCTGAAACACCTATTAGTCAACCTGAGCTCTGATACCACTTGTTGGGGATCAACCAAAAAACTTGATTACTTTTATGTAAGCAACTAAACACGGAATTAAACCAGAATAATAAGTAACTAGAATAAAAAACAACAAAGAATAAGAGATACAAGAAACCACCCTAAAAACTTGTATTAAACTCTTCCAGAAGGAAATACAATGAAGAAAATCACACTTTCTTCTCACACCTCTCAAATGTATAGATCTCTTTCTCTCAAGAGTTTTCTGTCTCAATTACAAACACAATTTAGCTACTTGAATTGTCTATCTTAGATATATCTTACACACAAGCTATGAAGATATATTATATAGAATTAGGGATCATGAGCTATGTAATATCAACCATTAGATACACCTCCTAATATAAGGCTTAAAACAGTCTTGCCAAAAATAGAAATGTGGACTCAATACCAACAGTTAATCTAATCATGGAAATAATCTGTTCATCCACAAAAATAGACTTTTTGGATGCACAGGTAATCGACATTGGTCCATATCTATCTGCACATGACCAACGTCAGTTGATCCATGACCGATGCCGGCAGCTCCCAGTCGACCCTTGACCGACGTCGTTCGCTCCTGACTGATGCCGGTGACTGTGTAACTCCAGCAACCTACAATTTACTCATTTGGTGAAGCTTTTAGCTCCACAACTCAACAAATTCTTCATTATTTCCTCTCTTCTTAGTAGCTACTCTCTTCATTTTGATAAGTCGATGCTTATGAAGCTTCTCCCACACTTAATTAGTTCCTCCTTTATGGGTTTGAAGTTCATATTCACTAAACATATCTTGCAAATAGGAAGAAGGTTCTTTATGCCACCTAGGACCTATAAAGACCCTTTATAATGCATATGGAAGCATGACAAACCTCTTTATTGTTCACCATATGACTCATTACAAATGCTTAGCCTTCTATTTATAAATTTACATTATTAGATTGATTCTCCTACATCATGTAGCTTACAATCCACATTTTTTTTCAGATTATCCACACAAAGTTCTTATAGCTTACAAAATCTATCCAAATGACCATACTAAATAATTTAAAAATAAAAATGTCATAATCATCTTATTTTTCCTCCATGCCCAACTCATCCTTGTAATCATTAGTAAGAGGAACGTCATTGTTACATAAGTATTCAAGATCATTGTTACATAATAATATTATAAAAAACTACAAAAAAAATTTTATTCAAATATAACATTGCTAGGTACATGAGAGAAATATTGTTTCCCCATGACATAACATTTCCCTTTTATCACAAGTACTTGCATTATTTTGTGAACTCATTGCAGGTATGTTTACACTAGGCAAAAAGATTTAACTTATTGAGAAGTATACTTTCATCACATACTATATTAATGTTGTATAATTTGAAGAAACATGTCCTATACCTTTCTTTGTACTTATTCTTTCATACAAATTAAAAATATAGACTTTTAGACCTTATTTTACATCTACAAACTACATAAAATACAATATCTTTTGATATAGGCATTTAAAAATCTAAAAAAAACCATTAAAATTCACATTCACCTTATTCCATCTCTCTAAAAAGTTTCATGGCTTTTTCATGGTTTGTTTTCAAGATATGGACTTCTCATAGTTGGTATTTTTTGGAAATCATAGCTAAATGTTTTTTTTTAAAATTGTGTGGAAGGTGTATCCAAAGAGTGAAAAAAATGGTGAAAGTTGTATAAATTAGAGAATAATTCTACAAAACATATGGAAGAAGACATCAGTCCTAGATGAGTTGACTTTGTCATGAGATTTGATGAGCCCCAACTTGTATAAGATGGCTAGTACCATAAATTGGAGGGAGTTGGGATACTTGTATATTTCATCTAGCCTAATGGTTTGAGATGGTATAATGTTATTTTGAATCACAATACATGATTTAATTCATACCATGTTCATATGGCTAGCTATGAGTTCTTGATGGTCATATAAAGTCATGGTTGTGATTTCTTCATGCAATGGTCCTTTCAATGGCCAGAATGTGATTAAATTTTACCAGATGTTTGGAATACTCCTAATACCATCTTGGCATGTACATAGGGTTATTCCTATAAAAATACTTATTAACAAAGCTATCAATTGATCTTAATATGTATGTACACATGAATCAAGTTTGAAATGTATTCATTAGTGAGAAGATCCTATTCAGAGTACATTTCAAAAAATTTGGTGTTATAAGTAACCATTTTAAGGTAACGAGACTTTGTTCGACACCGTTGATTGTAACATTGTGGAAGAGGTACAAAATTACCCACAACACTCATTTTACACTCTTCCAACTGGGCCAAAGAATTTCAAAAAAGGAATCTCTTTACTTATTCATGGCCACTAAAGGAACTAACAATGATGGTGAGTACTATCCATTGGGTGACAATGTCAATTAGGACAATGCTTAGTGTTTGGTGAAAATAAATATCAAAAGACCGAGTATGTTGTTGAAGTGTTTAAAACTAATTATAATTATTTTAATATTGATGAAGATGATAAATCTCATAATGATTATGCTGATGTCACTATTTATATAATGAATAATAACTCTTTATTGATGAATTCTAAAATACATAATTTAGACATCATAAATACTCACTATTTATTGATGACTTCATTGGTGTTTATGATCCAGTTTGTCATTTGTTGCATGTGTGAGTTTCTATAGATAATGCATTGGAATCATATTTTTGTGATAGTTTGGTGTTCATGTATTTTATATAAGGAATAGTCACTCTTCATTGATGACTTCATTGGTTTTTATGATCCAATTTATCACTTCTTTCAC
Organism: Torreya grandis; assembly: GCA_037957365.1. NCBI lineage: Eukaryota > Viridiplantae > Streptophyta > Pinopsida > Cupressales > Taxaceae > Torreya > Torreya grandis. Next base: position 2,611,793 of record JARHVA010001841.1, read on the forward strand.
GTGTGAGTTGTTATAGCTAATGCATTGGAATCATATTTTTGTGATAGTTTGGTGTTCATATATGTTGCAGGCTTCAAGGTACAGGACTATGTTTTGGCAGTCACATAATCCTATATTGGCATGTGTACTAGATGACCCATTCATATTCTTAATCTAACCCTATACATATAATGTTGTGAGATTATGATTGATGGTGGATGATGTGGCATTTACATGGAATCATATTCTTAAACTTACCCTCTACATATAATGTTTTGAGATTATAATTTATGGTGAATGGTATGGAATTTTCAATATATGCTTATATTTTTTATGGTGTTATAAATTTTAATTGGTATCTAATCTACTTCTATTATATCCTTGGTCTCAAAAATGTTTTTGCTCCATTATCTAACCATTGACTATCCTAGCTTTGAAAAGGTAACATTATTGGACAAATATCATTAATTTCTCCATATGGGGAAACTATGACATATCAAAAATGCTATTGGCTTCAATATTTTCTTAATTATATCTAATAAAAATCCACATGGACTACACCTTTTTCATTAAAACAAAGAGTTTTTATATAATGAAGCTGCTATTTATAACATATTTTATTCAATCAAAGACTATTGTAATAAAGGCATGTTTGAATAAAAGTTTTAAGAAAAGATTTATAATTATCAATTACTTGCATAGGAATTCACATCTAGTCAGGAGGAGAGGACACTAAAGAGATAGTTTTGGGAGAGACGGGTTGTAGAAGATTTTAAGAAATTGAATATTGGAGAGGGATACTAAGAAGAATATATAAGAATTTGGCTTTACCACTAGAGACATGTAGTTATCTATTCTTCTAAACATATCAATGACATGTAGTTCATAAACTATTGAAATGGTAATATATCATAGATGGTAGTTTTGTGCATATTGTTTCAGAATTTAATTGTCTTATAATTGAAATGATCAAACTCACATCTTATGGACATATGTAATTATTTATAAATGCCTACATAATTATACTAGTCATAATAATTTTGTAGTTATATATTTATTACTTGAATTTCCAAAATTAATGGGACTAGAAATGTTTAAAATCAAATCAACTATTAATCAACCCATGCTATGGTTTTACTATAGCCCTAAATTGAGTTTATGTTATTTATTACAAATGATGTTTCTAGGTTTATGTCATTTTCTGCACCAAGAACCATACACACATCTATTTAAAAATATTCCACAATATTTTTGACCTAAACTAGTTGGATTATATATAAATTTTTATATTAGATCTTAAGATTTGTGCACTGGGTACATTTTGAAACTATGCTTATCACTTTGGAGCTTTATATCCTTTATTTTACCTAACTATTATATGCTCTGATTTATTGCAATCTCCCCTATAGGACTATGTAAAGTGGGTATGTAAAAGGATAATGTATATAATTTGGGTTTTGTATATTTTTCATAGCATTGCAAGAATGATATTAAGGGTTCTAAAGTTTGGGTTTATACTTGTCCCCTATAGCTGGTTGAATTCCTTAAATGTTTTTTTAATAAACTCATTGTTCATAATGGAGCATATTCCATTATATAATGATGTATGTAATGTCTTTTTATAATGGGTTTATACATATCAATTATATAATTTAATTACTTTAATGATTTTTAAATAAACCCATTATGTGCATATGCAACAATTAAGGCTTTCCATGAGATCGCATCTCTTTCAAGTGTTTTGTCAAATTTTACTATGCCTTATGTAGGTTCACATTTTATGCATACATGTCAAAATTTATTTTTCATAGCATGGTGGATTTCCATTATTTTTAATCTACCTCAAAAAAAAAAATTATGAGCCCCTATTTCATATTTTTGGCAACACAATACACTTCACCACAATAATTACATGCTAATTAAAATGAGAACATTTTCATTAACTTCTAATTCAGTGGTGAAAAGGAATTTATGGCCTTTTTAATATTAGTGTCAATAGAGTCTAATCATTTAAAGTATTCACTCTCAAACTATTGAGGCCACTTGGTTGGGTTTAAAGCTTTACTGGTGTTTGTGTAGTGAAGCCTTCTTTGCTACAAATTTTCAAATACAACATTTATTTTCCTTTTCCTGGATGCATTCTTCCTATTACCATATTTTTTCATATTGATTAATCATATTTATAACAAAAAATTGAACCACTATAACCATTGACAACACAAGATGGAGAACTAGCAAAAGAAATTTGATGAATTAATAGGAATCATGTTATACCGGGAAACTATATAGGTATATACTTGCAAGTTATAGGTTTGCATGGCCTATTCAACCCTAAAAACTATCAAAAAGCTTAAAAAGTCTGAATTTTCTATATTTTATAGCCCTTAGGCTGTGCACAGTCCATAAACCCTAAAATACATCATCACCTATCTAGATGCTGAGTTACATAGGACAAGGTTAAAAAAATATGCTTAATAATAGTCTTGGGAGTTGATAGAGTTTTGGTCCTATCTTAGTACCAAAGTAAACTTGTTATTATAGATAATAATCTAACCATTTGGATAGGATTCAAAAAAATTAAAGAAAAAAGTATAAGTTCGAATTAAGAAGTGTGAATGGTTAAGAAGAGGGAATAAAGCCTATAGGCCTTGGTGGATGATAGTCTATAGGACTATATATGTGTATGATATAAATATTGATCAATAAAAATAAGAATAATGTGCTTCAAGGAACCCTACAAACTTGATAAATAATTAAAATAATTTTATTTTATGGACCTTGATTTTGTTTGGTGACTTTATGATGAAATTATGATTGTAAGTTGAAGACAGGGTTCTTGTTGATAATTTACCATAGATCTGTACATGAAAATGTATGATTTATTTATATAAATAAAGGAATTTATTATTTGATTCAATTGTTTCATTTTATTTTAAAGTGGAAGAATAAGAATTTAATGAATTTGTGATGTCTTTACATTGATTTCAAGGATTTGGTGGTCATAAGCTCGTAAAACCTTTGTTTTGTACTTGTCATTCTCAGTTAGTTTGTTTTACATTATTTGGATTGCATGAACTCCATAGTTTAGTTATAAAGGAAAGGTAAGGTTGTTAAACCTATATTACAAGTGATAAGAAGATATAAAGGCCCCTATATGCTATGAATAATTTATAATAATCTCTGAGGTTCTTAAGAGTCTTTGAAAACCATGGATAAGGATACAATACATAAAATTCCTTTATCTACAAAATAAACATGTGAATCTATTTGAAACTTTGTGTAGAGATTTTAGAAATGGATTAAGGAGTGTTACAAGTATTGGTAGAAAGGAATCACTCCTTTATATTGAATTATACAAGATTGTTTGTAGATAGGTTAGCTTAAAAAGGCCTAAGATAAAATTGTTTTGGAAGAAATGGTAAATTTATAGGGTCACTAGCCTAATAATCTATTGAAACCCTATTCATGTTGTGAGGAAACACTTGTATGATTAAAATAGGCCTAGAAATAGGTGCTAGAAGTGAAGTTAAGACTCCAAGTTTAGTAAAGGCCTGTAGGAAGGTTTTCAAAATAGGGTCTACTATATTAAGTGTTTGAATTTATTTATTAAATGTTCTTTCAATCTTGTTTTAGTATAGAATATATAATTAGAAGACTATAAATCACTACTTCTTATCAAATAGAAGTTGATCAAGTTTTTCAAATAGGGTATTGATCTCTTGATTAAACAAAGGTAGAATGTATATGATATAAGTCAGATACAGGACAAACAAGGTGTGTAAAGTGGATTATGGGTTAAATTATAATCATATTAAGCTAATGGTTGTGTAAGGTCAGGCATTAATTTTCCCCATGAACACATGAATAATCCTCACCCTTCATATGGGATAAAGTCTACATTGTAACTATTGATTACCTTACATGTGAACTAAGGCATTCTATGTTGTACACAAAGGATTACAAACCTATCAAGAATTCTAGCAACAAAATGAATGTCAATGCTCTAGATTTCAACATACAAGGAACCATGTTGAACATATGAACATCAAATATAATAGGATTCACCATGTTCAACTTATAAACATGCAATACAATATAGACCACCATGTTTGACATAGAATACAATGAACATAAAGCAAACATATAATACAAACCACCATGTGCAACAAAGAGATATAATATGTAATGGGTAGACAAAAAGATACAAGTTATATTATAGACATGTATTTACTAGGATTACATGTGTATACACATGTAATTTAGTAATATGTTCATATTAAACAAGCCTAAAAATAAACATAAATTGTCTCAACTAGTTTGTAACTATTATGAGAACCATATAGAGCATAATGGTCACAATAGTTAATGTGCATAACTAGTTGGCATTGATTCTATTTGAAATGTCAAGGTTATTGTCAGTCACCCTATGAACTTGAGAAAAAATCATATTGTATGATTTCTTTAGAAGTTATAGATCATGGGAATATATGTAAATCATTCCTTCATGCTTTATCTACATGGCCTTGACAGTCATAACCCTTAAGTCATTGAGCAATTTTGTGTAGGAATTCATAGCCTCCAAGTTCAAAAATTTATGTTGAAGTCTATCTTATCATCAATCAATGTGGAAATGGTTGTGTGTAACTCTAAAACCACTATGTTCTTCTTAGTAACCATGGTTTTCAAAATTTGAATGCTTTTCTTTGCACTTTGAAGAAGCTCAATCAACAACTGATTTTCTGTGATCAGAGATTTGTTTTATATCAATGCTAGTGACAACTTCAAACCAATATGATCTTTGGGAAACAAGGCACCCTCAAATCTCAACCTTGAAATAACTTGATCGAAGTCATCTGGTATTTGGGGGCATGCATTTTGATCTCCATTGCCTAGAAGCTCTACAAATACAAACAACTTAGTCAAAAAATATATTTGATCAAAATAAATGGTTGAGTTAGTAGTAAAAGTGTATATAGACAAACAAAAAACATGATAAAAAAATTGTCAGTTCATGAACATTATTAAAACGTTGAGTGTTTTATAATTACTCATAATGTTAGGGACTACTCTTATAAGCTAAAACAAAGAATGTTTCTGGTTTTCAAGCAACTTATTCATATTAGAAATATTCATTATACCACAACATCCTCTTTTTTTTGGTTCTAAAAAGTTGTATCCATTTGATCGACATGGTTTTTCTTATGTCTCATATGCCATTCAAAAATAATTTCATGAGGCTGCCATTGATTATTTTCTTAACACTTTCCAAGGATATCATAATATACATGAATGGACCTTCCTATCGTATATTAACCATGTAAAAATATTTCATAACCCCATTAAACCCATTCACCATTATAGAAACTAAGGTAATTTATACACATTAGTCTAATAGAGAGTAAAATTCATGTGATAAGATTTAGGAAAATGATATTTTCAATAAAAAATCCTATCCCAAGTGATCATAGGCTTTGTTTATATGTACTTTGATATTTGTTATTGGGTCCTTATTTACAAGTATATGTGTAGAGTTTATCATGGAGAAAAGGAGGATAAAAAAAGTAAATGAAACATTTTTATACCATTTTTTATATTGGAAAGTGTCATAAACCTTTCTTTATTGGATAGCATGTTACTATGAAGTTTTTAGTGGACAACTTGTTTTACCTAGACCAAACAAAATAGACCAAACATATGTATTCCATTATTTATATATAGATATTAGTAGATGGATCCTCGATAACCCACACAAAATGCACAAAGGTAAAGGTTATAAGAATTAGTACATACAATAAGAAGCAAGACAAAAATTTAGGAAATTTCACCCTTAGCATGCATGTTATGATCATTCAAAGTGTTGAATTCCTTTAATTTCATCTTCCTCATCCACAAACCAAAATTGTTAGTCATTTGGTGGAGGTTTGTTTGAGAAGCTTGAAAAACTAAATACATGAAATGAGAAAAGTTCTAGGACAAGGTGCAACTCATGCTAAAATTGATATATTGCATTGCATCCCACCATGGTTACTTCACAATATACATTAAGCTAATGCAAACATGCACACTTGAACAATAAAGTTTTTAACATTCAATGCATAAATTGGGTAAACATATGAACATGAAACATGACTATCAAGATGCAGTACACACCATGCATATAAACATGATCACACAAAAAATGTGAACATCAGTGCAACAATTAACCATGCAATATTGTGAAAAACATCACCAAAAGCAATAATAACCAAAAAAACAATAAATTTTTTTGTCATCTATAGAACATTTATTTGCCAACATGATCCATAAACAAAACAACTTTATATAAATGCCATGTCCAAATAATAGATTTAATTGCATGTCATACACATCGTGCATATCACACAAATATGTATATATAAATAATCATGTCTAGGGCAGTAGTAATATCCATGTTCATGGCATGAACATGAAACATATTATAAATTAGGTACAAATGAAAGTCAACTCATAATAAATATAAGTATATGCACATGTCACCTTCCCCTAAAAATTCCTGCATTTGAATGTATCAATGTTATAAACTTTAGCGAATATCAAGAATAAGAAAATAAGGTGAATAATAAACTCTCTGGATTTCTTAATAAAATATGGAGAACATACCTCAAAAAATAAGACCATGATGATTTGGATGGCATTGCACCATGTCCATCTAATTCCTGCATTAAATTATAGGAAACAATAAAATCAAAATATGTAATGATGGGGTTCAATGAAATAAAAGGTCATGTAAGAACTGCTGATTATGATATCATCCTAATCATTTATAGTGTCATCACTCAATAGAAAATCCACCCTAGGATATCCTCCTTTGTTCATGGCCTTCCTCTACACATGATATATAAGGAATATTAGATCAAAATTGGTGGAAATTATAAGTATAGTATTTTTTATGTAGAGATAGTCATTGAGTTTACTTATGCAAAGCATCTCTTCATGATCATTTTTTTGGGGTTTCACTGGCAGATCCTTTTACCTTTATGTTGAAGGAAATCTCTTAAAATAACATGATTTTCATCATTATAACTAATCTCTGGGCCATCTATCTATATTATAGGTGGTAAGTGGCCGATAAATATGCATGTAAATTTTGAAAAAAAATGTAAATGAACTTAAATTTTGATTCATGGAAAGTGATAAAAAAATGCATCTTACTTGGCATCCAAGGTTACCTACACATTTCCATTCCTCCACCCATTGTCTTTCTCACTCCACTTGTTGATTATAATTTCTACACCATATGCAGGCTTCCCTTATCCATTCTTAGTTTTTGATGGAATCATATCAAACCATTGCATCATTGATAGCCTTCAAGGCTATCTCACTAAGATCACCCACAAAAAAAACATTCTCCATTGCCATCCATGATCTTTCTAACCTATCCCTCTTACTGAGGCTCTAGTTTTTTAATAGTCACACTATTGGCCTACCTTTTGTTTGTATTTTAGTTTATTCTTTATCCCTCAATTTCATTTTCCCATTACCAAAGTGCCCTAGGGTCCTCCTTCAAAATAGTTTCCAATAATGAATCTAAATACAATGAGTGTTAAGTCTTTCTAATGACTATAATGGATGACTACCATCACCATGGGATGTGTTGCATGGCCATAATAAGCAATAATACACATCTTGCTTACCTATACACATGTACATAATCTTGTATTCTTTGATAAACTATGAAAAGCCAAAGAATATATCTTATAATAAAATCATAAATGAAAAAAGTAATGAAAAGGTCCCCAAAGACAATAAAATATTCTTATAAGTTTTGGTTCATCCTCTTCCTAATAAAATTATGATGTGTCTAGAATCTAGTCACTGCCATCATCATCAAAAACATCATCACTGACCTCATCATCAAACTTATTAAACTCCACATGTTCCTTCTATAATTCCCAACATATATAAGTCAATCCACACATATAAGAAGGAATGAAGAAGCAAGGGTAAGATGAAGGAAAAAAAGTATGTATGCCTAATACTAAAATTTAGGTGGATGAAGTCACTATCTTGGTCATTATTTGATACGAGAAACAATTCAAGGTGACCATTCGGTGACAGTAATTCCTCAAATTTTGTATTGTTTTCATTTTGTATTGTTGGTGACAGTTTTGTCCTCGAGCGATTATGTCCTCGAGCATTGTATTGTGTTAATGCGAGCATTGTATGGTTTTAATGCTGGGACGTTAAATCATCACCCATTAATTCCTCAAGTCATGCAATCTCCTGAGGTTGTTTTCAAAAATATTTATAAATGCATTGTAACCCGAAAGGGGAAGGCAGACATCTCTTCTCAGAGATAAGCGTATGTTTTGGCAAGACATCTCTTCCCAGAGATAAGTTTATATTTGTATTGTGATCTGTAAGTAATATGATGTCTCTTCTCAGAGAATTCATTGTTATTGTGTTGTTTTTGTGCTATTGCAATCTTCATCAACTAGAACTTCTGAGTTTTGGATCAGTGGTATCAGAGCGGTTTGTCTTGAGAGTGTATGTTCTTGAGGACGAGGTCATGATATAGGAAACTTGGGTGGGAAGCAATAGAGCTTCTAAACGCTCCACCTATGCACCCCAAATGACCTCAAATGGTGGACAACAATGAGACATCCAATCCTTTCAAGGAAATGGTGAATGAAGCCCTCCAGTGGCAACAAGCGTAGATGCTCCAACAATTTGCTCAAATTCTTCAAACACTTCCAATGGGAAATTCTGGCTCTGCGGCTACACATCTGGGCTCCTCATCGAGGGAGCTTCCTTTTAGTGCCTCAACACCCTTTAAGGTTTAGGTAAATTTTGATATTCCCACATTTGAAGGCAAAATCAATACTGATGCAGTGGAAAATTGGTTGGATCAACTGTCATCCTACTTCTCTATAAATAAGTTCACCGATGGAGAAAAGATCATTTTTTCTCTCTTGAAATCATCATTGCCCATGAAAAATTGGTGGGAAGTGTAAAAAAAGAGGTTCAGTATGGATATCATTGGCCTTGGGGTGGAACCCACCTGGGATGATTTTACGAAAGTAGTAAAAGAAGTATACTATCCCATCAGCGCGTATGATGATCTGTACATACAATGGCAACAACTTCACCAAGGCAAGGACCAATCTGTGCAAGATTACATAGACACTTTTCATTCTTTGTCTGCAAGACTGGGCATTGAAGAAAGTGAGAAACATAAAACTCTCAAATATCATGGTGGACCACAATGGTACATCTGGGGGGAAATGGATCTCTTCAATTTGGAAACCATCGGTGAGGCATACAAGTTCGTAGTAAAGATTAAGCAGAGGCATGGAAGAATGGATATAAAGGATTAGTCTTCAAAATGGAAAAGTGATAAAGAAGGTCAAAAATGAGGCCAAAATTGGAAGCAAAAGGAAGGAAAGACTGGGAAGTGGTGTGGTTATCACAAATCTGGAACTCACTCCAAAGAAGAATGTTGAGCTATCAAATCACTGCTTTCTGAGTCACCATCCACAACATCTACTACTCTACCTCATACAGACCCTGCAGTCAAAGAGGTTGAAGAAGAAATTATAGATGCTAATCCCGAAGCCATTGTAGCTTCATCACAGACACACGATGAGATGCTAGATGACAAGGAAAGGTTGTTTCACTCTAAGTTATGGGTGAAAGGTAAGCCTCTACATTTCATTCTTGATAGCGAAAGTCAAAAGAATTTAATCTCTACTAATGTTGTGAAAATCCTAAATCTATCCATGAAGCCTCACCCAAAACCATACAGTATTGGATGGTTGAGCCCAGGGAGAGACCTCCGTGTCACCCACCAATGTCTTCTCTCATATGTAATACAACCTTTCCAAGATGAGGTCTTATGTGATGTGGTTAATCTAGATGTTTGTGATGTAATCTTTGGTTAGCCATTCATGTATGATCGACATGGTATATATGAATAAAGAACTAGATGGATCACTCTCACTCTTAGAACACGGTGCTATAGGGTACCAGAAGTACCACTTTCCACATCTGTCTCTCTGCTTAGCGCCAAGAAATTTGTTTTCTTGGTGATCAAGCCATAGGAATCCAAAAGGGCTGATGTTATAGCCCTGACAACACAATAATAGAAGTAAATAGATACCGTTTTGAAGAATCTCATAGCCTTCCATCCATAGACTGATGGTCAGACAGAAATGGTGAACAATCAGGCCCCACACAGTTCCATAAACCACAGTCCCTTCCAAGTGTGCATCAGGAATCAAATCAAGACACAACTACCACACCTGATGGGGAACTATGACGCAATGGGGACCATTGCTTTTCAAGGAAGGAGGAATGATTTGGGCAACAATTTGAGGTGACCATTCAGTGACAGTAATTCCTTGAATTTTGTATTATTTTCATTTTGTATTGTCATTGATAGTTTTGTAATTGAGTGATTATGTCCTCGAGCATTGTATTGTGTTAATGTGAGCGTTGTATGGTTTTAATGCTGGGATGTTAAATCGTCACCCATTAATTCCTCAAGCCACACAATCTCTTGAGGTTGTTTTCAAAAATATGTATAAATGTATTGTAACCCAAAAGGGGAAGGCAGACATCTCTTCTCAGAGATAAGCGTATGTTTTGGCAAGACATCTCTTCCCAGAGATAAGCCTATATTTGTATTGCGATCTGTAAGTAATACGACGTCTCTTCTTAGAGAATTCATTGTTATTGTGTTATTTCTGTGCTATTACAATCTTCATCAATCAGAACTTCTAAGTTTTGGATCATTATTAACCTCATTACTATGGCTGATCTCTAGCCCCTCTAATTCAAAAACATTATAAAATAATGTAGAAAACCATAAAAAGTGTTGAAATTGATCAATTTTAGACTATTGTTTCAATGAACTCGAAGCATATATGAAAATGACAAAATAACAAAGATTGAGTACAGTAAAAAGTTGTCACACATCTTCAAAGACTGGGACATCTAGATAGTGATGATCATCCTCCCCACCATGGATTTTCTATGCTATATCCCACTACAATATTAAACATGACATAAAAAATCTCAACATGGATCAAATTTTAGTATTTAATGACTATAATACAAATGAAAAAAGTCTATTAAATTTTGTATGGAAAAATTTGAGAGAATCATGAGAAGTAAATGTGATGTCCCCTCATCACATTGATATTCCCCGTGTCTACATTTAAATAAGGAAAACACTCAAATACACACAGAGTTTGCATTACTAGAAATTGGCAGCCATGAAGTGGTTGTCCTAACACGGTGCTAAATACATCCCCACTTGTAGAATTACTATTTAAAACTCTCTTTTCATCTCCAACCTATCCACTAGAAGTGCCAAATAAGGGCATACCCATAATGAGGAGTGGCTACTAATATATTTTTACTAAAATGACCAATATAGTAACTAATTAGCTTCAACAAAGAATACGTGAACTAAGAAAATGAACATAGAAGGTAATATATAAAATTGTATACCATTTGTTCTACCTTTAAGTATATCTCTTGCAGAAGTTTGTTTCCTTTGAGATCATCCATCATAACCTGCAACAATCAATGTTCTAATTTTTTTGTTTCCAACATACAATGTTCAAACAAGTTTGTTAGTCTTATGGTTTACAACATTGAACATTGTCTACAAACCCCACAAACAAATCAAGAAATAGGTTGTGAGCACATTAAAATATGCTGAGTGTAATTAGCACACATGAACTATTGATCGAGTGCCCCTCCAACAAAGCAAGGAAGAAAGAAACACATAATTTGTGAAGGAATGGATAAAATCTAACCACCTATGCATGAAAAAAATGAATGGACAAGGTCATCTAGGTGTGTTAATGATGAGGTAATGTGTTTCAATGTAGTATGAGATGGTCATCGAGGCAACAATTATGACTTTAGATGTTATACTTTGTTCATATGTAATATACTTGGTGGTCAAGCAATAAGAATTGTTTACAATTACACCCAATACATGGTATAAATGTATATTACACGAGGTGTGTGTGTGTGTGTGTGTGTGTGTGTGTGTGTGTGTGTGTGTGTGTGTGTGTGTGTGTGTGTGTGTGTGTGTGTGTGTGTGTGTGTGTGTGTGTGTGTGTGTGTGTGTGTGTGTGTGTGTGTGTGCAAAGAATGGCTCCTAACCCCAAATAGATTGTACATTAATGATTTGTAGACAATAAATATTTCACTATATTTGATGGGTATGACATCGTTTAAGAATTTAAGTTTTATTGGCAAAGCACTCCAAAGACATAGACATGTTTACTACTATGCATGTGTTTTATCATTTCATTCGTAATTTAAATTATTTTCAAAAAATTATTTTTATCTGTTGTAATAAATAATGTTAGGATAGAGAGGTGGATATGAAAAAACCAATCAAGTTATGGATTAATATACTATTTGAAGGGGAAGTTCTCATATCTCAATTTTTTCCTTTCAATTTTTGTAGTCCTAGTTTAACTCTTGCTTCTTTTATTCCCCTTGGGGTCAATGTTTCACTGCCTAGTGTTACAATTTGTATACCCCATGCAACTTTTGTAGAGCTTATCACTATTGCTTTTTATGCTAGTTCTCACACTTTTGCATCCCCTAGTATTTCAATTCTTAGTCTTGCACTCCCAATTCTCCACTCTCAGGTGTTTTAAGTGTTGGTATTATTGTGGCATCAAGCACCTCCCCCTTATTAAGCTCAATTGCCATTTTCATGGGTAACACTATAGTTTGGGAGAGATAAAAGTATATAAAATGTAGTGTATTATGGTGCAAGCTTTCTAAACATCCCTACACCTAGGTGACACTATCTAACCCTTAGCAGAGGTGTGCTACTCATTTTGTGCCAATTCGTATGAAATACCTTCTCATTTCAAAAGGACCAATAATACGTAGACTATCATAAGTGAATTATACTATATAAACCTCTCAAGGCTAGAGTCCCTTATTACCATATACGTGTTATGCACATTATATGTGATTCGATATAGGCTTGAACCTCTTTATAGATGGTAAATGTGGAATGTGCTTGCTTGCATACATTCATATGACTATAGATAGTATTTCAAGAGTGCAATTTATATCTATACAACTTTGGGTTGATTCGAGAATGATTGGTTACCTTTCTTTACCACCTCATGTAACAATTATTTGATTTGTATAATGCAAACATATTGTGAATATCCATATTTTTATTGAACTTAAGAATCAATGATTGGTTACTTTTTTTACCACCTCATGTAACAAATATTTGATTTGTATAATGCAAACATATTTTGAATATCCATAATGTTATTGAACTTGAGAATCAAAAGGATGTGGAGATATCACCAATGCTTGAGTGAATGAAATTAAATGATTACCTTGGTCTACTCTAGTTGAGTGTAGTTTAGGTCTAGGTGTATTTAAAAGGTGCAGACTCATGGGTTTGGGTGAATGTAGGGTTTGTGGATTTTCTATATTAGGAGATAGTAGGGGAGGTACACCACCTAACTTATAAGAATATGTGAAAATTGCAAATGGAGTGTTTGCACCATGAACTCTTGTGCATTGTTCATAACAAAGTCGTAAGATTGAACAACATTCATAGATGAAATAGTCATAGAAGTGTAGATTACTATAGTAACTCTAGTCCCTTTTATCTATCATGTAGATTTTGAGTTTAGGTATTATATGGTGTTGATTTTTAGAAATAAATTGTAAAGGCACCTAGAGGTTACAACTGTTACAAATAAAAACAAATCATTACTTGCATAACGACCTACATGTTCAATTTTATTATAATCCTATGATGATGTGGACAAATTCCAACTACCCACCTCATAGGAAGTCATAATCATTGAATATATTGTGTATCTTGCAATGCATAGTGTTTACAATTATAAGAAATAACAAACATTTCACACATAATCATTCAATATATTATGTATATTGTAATGTATAGTGTTTATAGTTATAGGAATTAACAAACATTTCACATTCTCATGATTTTCCTTGTATTCTTATGCAAGGTGCTACATTTTTCATGTATATGGTGGACATATTTTGTCTTGTCATTTATAAAATTATTTAACAACAATCGATTCTCTTAACTTTTTGTTTGTTATATGCTTCTGCTTCACTACAAGATAACAACTTTTAATTGATATGTTTTCCCTTTAAATTTTCTAGGTTTTGGTTTATTGGTTCTTCGTAAACCTTTATTCAGATCCTCTATGAACAATTAGGATAGGGAACCCCTCTATCTATTACCAGGGGAAAGCTATTCCACTAATTCATTCAATCATTCCATCAAACAACTCGCATCATCCAATAATTCTCTACATATTCTATGCATTCAATGTGTCTTGGTCTCTACAATTTTAATTGATTAGGGCCGTCAATTGTTGGTTTAATTGTGTATTTATTTTCATTCTATGGTTTTATAAAGGTAAGACTATGGCAAGATTCTTTGAAGTACTAGTTTCAATTGCATATCTTGTTTTGTTTTGGCTTTGATTCTAAGGCATATACACATACAAGTAAACATATGTCAATGTTTGGTAAAAACTTTATGTCACCTTTTCAACTGTGGAAGAATAAAGGAAGAAAACCCCAATATTTTCAGAGGCACATGGATTAATGAATTTGTGTTTCAAAACCTACATGCAGTTTTAATGGCAATGCATTTGTGAGGTAAGCAGTTAGATTTATCTTCATCCTTTTCTCGTGAGATCAAGCTTTCTCCTTTCAGTCCATTTGCAACAGAGAGCGAATACAAAATGAATCGGAGTGCATAGGGTCCTTCGAAACTGCAGTGGCACTTTGTCTTGAACGCTTCATGCGATACCTTTCATGGCTTGTTGATGTACAATCAAGCTGCCATTTAGCCATCAATCGATCACCCATGACTCATGTAATCATTTCGAATTTCAAAGTTATGATAACAGAGCCAATCATGAAACTGTGTGTGCAATTGATTTTCATGTTATAGTGGACTTCCATGCAATCGATGGTCAAATTTCATGTTATGTTTAACAGTTGCGGTTAGACATATGGTTAACAACTGCAATTAGACAGACGCAGATAAATGGTGGCAGTGGTGGGTAAGTAGAAGCGGTTGAGGGTTAGCCAAGCGTGGTTAAATCAGTGATTGGGCTGACTTTGTTAAACTTTGATGGGCCCAAAGCCATGCCATCACGCAATCGAATTTGTGAGTACTGGTTAAGCTCGACCGTTTCATATAGATCCATGACTTCCCTAATTCACAAATGTAATTCCTTGGATTCCCCTACTTCTATGTCAAGTTATTCGGGTGACCACCTTCTCAACTATGTCATCGACTTACATGTTATCTCGGGAGAGCACATTGGCCCCTCCCTCGCTTCTTCAGGGGGAGCTGGGATCCGTCGGATTACACAATCTTATATTGGCTTGTGCAAACAACACCTCCGTCGGATTACACAATCAAGTATTGGATCACACTGCACGCGTGCTGGCAGACGAAGCAGAGAGCCTACACATACAATCTGTTATTGAGATTAGAGATGTCTCCAGAATGTGATCACTGCAGAACCGAAGGCAATGGTGACACATCCCATTGTAATGTGAACCACCATGCTGCACACCCTCGCCACCATTTTCATGTGATTCTATCTAACGTTGCTCATGTCCTGTAACAGCACTGACACCACCCCTAATGACGATAAAAAACTGTGGGCGTCCAGCACCACAAATATTTTAAACCCCACGCTCTCCATGGCTTCCGTCGCCCTTGTGACGCCAAGCTCATTTTCAAGTTTAACGAGGACCGTAAATATGCATGGATATGTCAACCACACGACCATCATAGCCACCATTATAAGCCAGCGATCACGGCCTCCCTTCTCATCTCTCCAAATTTCTTCACCCTTCACATCATTATGTTAGTAAAAGCTTCGCTTTTATATCCTCTTCAGAACTGGTGCTGTACAAAGCATTGTGATTCTTTAAGAAAAAGAAATGTTTGGGCCATTGAGAATGCAGACGAGCAGAAATGAATTTGTTGGGAGAAGATTGAGGAAGCCGTGGGGATTACCTCCATGCTGCAGCTGCATAAGCTTCTTAAACAAAACCGCAGCTTCAAGCAATTGAAATCTTCCTTTCAATGAAAACGTGGCAGGATAGCCTCTCTCGTAAGGAAAACCATTGAAGAGTAAAACCATTAATATTCCACACATTAATAATAGATACTATAATATAATATATACTACAATTATAGAACAATGCAATATTAAATTTTTTATACATACATCGATATATATTACAACAATAATATAATATAATAATACATTATTAATATATTAATATTATATAATAATCTATAATATATAATATAATAATTTATAATAATATTATAATTCATATATATTAATTATAGGATTATTAAAATCAATATCACAATATTGTTTCTTAATCAAAGTGAAGTGGGGTTCAGAGTCATGGGTTTAGAGTAAGTTAGTATTTATTTATATTAATTATTTTACGAAATATCATCTTATCAAAATAAGGAGTTGATCTCTTTCAACATAAAATATACTCTTTCATATAATATTTGTAGCATCTACAGAGAAATATATAAAAATTATGATGTTACGTAATTTAACATACACCAAACTATCATAGTGCTTGGAAAGAGTATGTAGAAACTGGTGAGGATTTGAAACCAGGGTCAACAAATTATTGAAAAAATAATATCGCTTATAGATTTGATGTTAATTTTACTTTTCCTCTATTCACCAAATAAAGAGAAATGTGCACTATTATTATGAATACAATAGTCATTGTTAATGTCATTGAAAGTGAGAATAGAAAATGATTGGAAATATCTATATCCATATCTAATTGCATATAGAATCTTGTATCAGTTGATTAGATTATATAGAAGCTGCATTTTATTGAAGACTTATTTTCCGTGTTTTAAAATATATATATCAAGGTTGAGACCATGTTCAAATTGCTTTTGACTAGAGCTACGAATCGGAATTGGGAAACAATCAGGGGCCCCAATTTTTGAGAATCATTAAACTAATATAAATGGTCACCACTGACCACTCAAATCATTATATCAACTTAAACGGCCATATCTAACCTATAACTGCCTTATAAGATTCAAACCTAGATGAGGTTGGACACAACCAACTCACTTTACTAAACCTTCTACTTTTCATTGGCTTGTTTTCCATTTTTTACTCTATTTAGTTTCAAAGTCATTTAATTAAGATTTCAAAAGTTAAAATAATCAAAATTTTCATTTAATTAATTATTGACTTGTCTAAAATCGATCTTCATATAATCAAATTTACATTTTAAAATATAAATACAAACTTTTTTCAAGTATAAAATGTAATCAATTTTTTAATAGCATGTATAAATTTCAAATATTTAAAAAAAAAAATGGTAAAAATTCAAAAAAAATTATAATAAATACATAGATTTTATTTAATATTTCTTTCTCCCATCATCAATTGCGGTAACATTTAAAAGGAACTGTTTAGTGAGAAGGAACTCTTTGGTATTATGTAAATGTGGCTGTTTTTTCTCTCTGTTTGTATTGCCTTTGCTAATGCTCTCCCTATCTCTATGTCATAAGTACTTGTTATGGTGGACTTTAGTAATTACCACTAGACATTTAAATGGTCATTAGCAATAAAGGAAATGTTGTATGAAACTTAAACTATTAAACTTTTCTAGCACCGATGATATAAAGAAAATAAGTCCAAGCATTATGTATGTGTCATATAGCAATGTGTATATATGCTAATTGGATGAATACATAAACGTCAATTAGAACGTGCTACATAAATACATGAACATTAGACTTATGATATAAAATTGCAATTATTATGAGTTGAGATTTCAAAGCAAAAAAATGTTACGTATGTAATATAAGGCTACACTCTTATTGAATTAGAGCAACGAGGTTAAAGTAAATGTTTCTATGAACATAGCATATGCCAAACAAAATGTATTGATATTGTAAAATAAAATTATGTGAAATGTTCTTTTTAAATATGGTTTGTATGAATTTTTATGTTACTCTTGTTAATTTACATGCACTCCTAGTGTTGATTAATAAATACAAACACTTAATAAATACATTTGTATTGTGGATAGTGTTTTTCCAATGTTGTATGATAAATTTTAATTTTATTAATAATTTGAAAATGCTTTATATATTGTAGCAATCATGTTTATTGAAAAAGGTACTTGAAAATTTATTTCATTTTTAATTTTATTAAAGTAATTATATTTGTAAAAAATATTTCTGATTTTTTAAATTGAATTAAGTTACTAGAAAAGATAATATGAAATTTACCTTGTATCCTCATTGAATTGAGATAATAATATTTGTAAAAAAGCTAGTAAGTTTTCTCCTCGTTAATGTAATCATGTTTTTTTAAAACAAGAAAACCATGTAAAGACAAAGAGAAAGCAAATTTCAAAAAGAACATGAATTTTTAGTAGATGCTGAAACATATAAATAACCACCAGAGACATTGTTATGCAACATTGATGATGTTATTGAACACAGCCACCTTTTCCATCTTAATTCATTTAAATATAATGGGGTTGATTGTATTTTTGACATATTAAAGTTTTAATTAAATTTCATTACAATAATCTTGTGGTTGTCCAAGGTAATTGACCAATTTTAGACATATGGTTTGATTCATGACATGCATGGTTGATCCCTGCTAAAAGAAGTATCTTCTAGCATGCTAATATTCTATTACTATTTATTATATTGTCCTCAATGTTTTTACAATATCAGAAACACCACTTTCAAAATTGCAGTAACATATCAACTAGACAAACTAGTGCAATATAATGTGTCAATAACATGAACATCAGTGCTTCAAAACTCTTTCTAGGTCATTGTCTATTGACCATATTTATTTTATTTTTTGAATTTTTTAACCAAAGAAACTATAAGAGTAATGACCCACGACTAAGAAATAATGGAGATTGATTAACAAAGTAAAGAAACAAGTCTTTGAGTTGATGTGAAATGTAACAAGTCATTAGTGAACATGAAAGACCTTAAGCATCCCATTTTCAAGATATACAAATGTAATCACCTAAAAGTGGTATTTGAGTGCTAAGAGTGCTACTTGAGACTACCTATTCTTAGATTATCCCTATATCTATCCTAGAGAATATTATCAAACTTATCTAGCCTTAGTATAGGCCATAATCATCTCTAATTAGCTAAAACATAGTCCTAGACCCTCATTTCCTAATCCTAGCCCTTTATGCCTAGTGTTTTGTTAGCTAGACATTAGTGCCACATTAAGGACACTAGAGCCACATGGTGCTAGTTCCCCAAATTGGCACATATGTCCTTTACCCTAGCTTTCCCAAATGAATTCATTTTCAAAAACAAAACCCTCCTAAGGTCATCCTACACATCTTTTATTATCCGTACAAGCAATAAAACATTAAATACATAAATTTTAGCTCTATATACACTAGATGTAAATTAAATACAAAATACCTCTTCAAACATGAAACAAGTTGAACAAAATCAAGGTTATTAATCCATATTCTATCACACCTCTGCATTCTACCATATATAGTAGCTCTAAGCTCAGATTTTTCAAATTTTCAATCTTAAGAACACTCAAGGCACTCAAGGCCACTATCATACTATCATCACTTGCACTTGAACTAAAACTTATGTGGGGAGATATACATCAGGATTGATCCCTCCTCAGAGTATTGGTATGTAGGAAACTCTCTTCATAGTGAAGTGTTGAAGATGTCCAACCTATCCTACTAATGAACATACTTTTCAGTGCATACCTTATTTGCAAGGATGATTAGGGTTTGCATATAAATAAATCATTATAGGCACAATACAAAGTTTTAGACTTTGTGTGTGCATTAATATAACCTAAAAACATAGACATATATGTACCCTAAATTTTGGGACAATCCTGCATAGAGGATAATAGTGACAATATCAAGACACTCAAGCCACATCGCACCTCTATCCAAATGTGGTACTATTATTCAAGAGGGGTTCTGACATAGGGATCCAATTGATGAAACTTAGATTAGATTTCATATAAATTTCCAACTGATCCAAAACTTAGAGGTTTTAGCTAAAATATAACTCAAGAACACAAAATAACACAATCATATAATGCTATCTCTAGATATAGATGTTTTATTACTCACAAAATTATAGAAAACATATGTTTATCTTTAGGAAGAGATGTCTGATTTCTTTTTTGATCTACATCTATTTTTATACATACTTTCAAGGTAGGAGGATGTGGAAGGTCACCAATCTTGAGGGAGATGAAGTGGTTCAATTTCCATGATTTACAACATTACATTATTTGATAAATTACTATTTTTAGACTACACTATTAAAATTGAAAGTTAGAACACCTCCATTGGGTTTTTAGAGGTTAAGAAACACTAATCATATCTTCATGCCATCTCATCATGTTATCCTCATTATTAAATTTCTAACGGTTCAAATGGGGAGTCAAATAGAGATATGGTGAAAAAGTTATGGCTCCTAGAAGTTCTGCCACCAATTGGGATAGAACTGTCACCTGAATTGTCACTTGAAGTTTTTCCTAGATCACCAACACTCTGATCATTTGTAACAGGCATTTTTTAGATAAGTATTTATTTATACATATTTATTACTCTTTTTAGAAAGTTAAAGCTAGTCAAATATATAACAAATAAGTGGACATTTTATGCATATTATTATTTTTATTTAGACTACTCAATGATTTAATCAAACATAAGATTTACATTCACTAAGTCCTAAAAGATTAAAACATTTGGTGAACCCAACTTACCTTAAACATTGCTCAAACCCTAATACTAGATAACCCTAGGGTTTATATTTCCAATACTTAGATTTTAGATAAAGTTATCTTCTAATTGTATTTCATATAATCATCATCGTCATAGAATAAATTAATCACTTTTTTTTTGTAAAGTTTAGTACTTTCATTTACATGTTTGTTCCCTTTAATTCGGAATGAACTCAAAAAAGACACAAACACATGTATAGATGATGCTTTATATTAATTACAATATACACCATATTTCATAGTATGTTATCTTTCTCCTATGTAGAATTATATTAAAAATCAAACCCTTACACACATAGAGGATTTAGCACATAAGCTAATAATTATGTTTCAAGTTTCAATGTCATATCTTATGCAAATGATAAAATCTCCTTCTCCTCCTCATCTCCATGAGGGTGATATCTATTTTCCCTCTAACTAGGTCCATGCTATCACTCCATGAGATGAAACAATTTATACCAATGTAACTGATCCCCATAATATTTCTATTTACACCTCTTCTCTATAGGGCGTGTGCCTACATGCTTAATCCACAACAACTAAGGTTTGTACTTGTTAGGCTCTATGGATCAAATTATTAGTATGAGTAAGATAATTATAGATTACAAAATCATAATCAACTATTACATGAAAATATTACAACATTTAAAAATTAATTTACAAGATAAAGGCCTCCAGGTCACACTAGTTTAAATCATGTATATGCATCTTCACGTAGTCAATTTATGACAAATAATGTTACATATCAAAATCTTAAATCACAACAAAGTATATCCACAACTATTGATTCAAAGAGCATTCAAAGTTCAAATAAGAGTTAAAGTGAGGTACTAAGGGAAATGATTAAAGCTAAGTTGATAATCCTACCCCCTCTATAACTAGTAAGGAGATGAAGATATTATTGTGCATATCATAGAATACACGGGAACCACATTGATTCATGTTTAGCATTGAAAAGGAAAATATAACAGATAATGGTACTTCATCCAAATAATATACAATGAAATATATATAAATTCAAAAAGGGTCCAATTTAGAAACAATATAAAAATGGTTACAAAAGCATAACTCAGAATAATAAAAGATTCAAAAAGCACAATCAGAGAAAGAAATAATACAAGCAAATGTAAATCCAGAAACTCTACCTCTCCAAAATGAGGCTCAACTTTCAAAATGGTATGATTTTGGTCACAAATATCTAAAATAGTAGGATTATCATGGTCAAGGTTTGGGCAAGTAGGAGGCATCACTACTCCTATTCTGGCAGTTGATAATGTTGGTCAACAATGTTTGGTATTTATTGAACATCCTAAGGCAAATCATTCACAAATACAATTTATCAAGTTAAAATATCCAGATACATAATGGAAGTTATAAAAATAGCAAGATCTTAAGCTTTAAATTCAAAATCATGCTACGTCAATAAACATTCTCAAAAGAGTCTTTCTAGAAAAAGAGCCTCTACAACACCATTTGCCTACAAAAAGCATAGTTTCAAAGGGAAAAATAACAATAAATATTCCAAAGAATAATTAAGAAAGGTCAACTCCATAATAGAGGTAATTCCCTCTAGAATTTTAAGTTATTATGATTCAAGTGATGAATAATATTATGATTTTGATGATGAATAATACTCAGATTCCTACTGCAATAACATTTAAATACAACATAGCATTCACACTATATGAGAGATTACCATTTTTATTTTTAATATAGGGCATAATGATAACAAGTTTTCCATGAGACTCATCAATTTATGATAGGATTTATGTCCACTAAACTGATCTAGACTTTATATTATCTACCCACTAGGGTCATATGCATCAATTCATGGTTATTCAATTGACACATTTTCCCACTTGAGGGTGTATACACATAATAGTTTCAAACTTTATCAATTACTGATACTTTCTATATTGTAAGAACCCACTGAGTCTCAATCTCTCTACGTGTATGCCTTAAGGGGTACACTAGGAAATGGGTGGGCAAACCATTGGTGTTTTATAGGATTATTGTTCCTTACCACCACTTTTTATCTACACAACCATCTCCTAAAACCATTTCCCTAAGCTTTTCCTCCTCTTTCACACTCTCCTCTAGTCATTTTTTGCCTTCATTATCCCTTCCCTAACCCAAAACCATTTTCAATGGTTTAAAATACATTTTCAAACCCATCGACCCAATAATCTAATTGATATAACTCAATTAGGGTTTAGGTCAACCCTTGGCTAACATAAACCAGAACCTAATTTGTTTTTTTCAATAACCATATAAAGTCAATTGGGCTGACCTTGTCAGCTAAACTTTCAAAAAGGAATAGGGTTAGATTTAGCTATATAAACATACTCATTTTGTCATTTATTAGAGAGAGACAATAAACATTAATTATTCATTTGTGCTTCTTTGCAATTTACTCTTCCACCATTCTACTTGAGGAGTTATAACTTAGGTTTTCTACTTGAAGAAGAATCTTGTCTTATGGAAAAGTCTTAAATACTTTGGCCTTTCTTAGAGATCCTTAAAAACCACAACAACCTATTGTAAATCACCTTTAGCCAAGGGAGAGATTAAATCTCTATGGGTTCATATTCAAGGTAAGTATCTCTATCTTTACTCCTCTTTATAGTAGATAGAAGTAACATAAGTAATGGATTTTTAATATATTTCTCTCTTCATACATTAGAGTTTTACCTATACATATCTTAAATAGGATTATCTTATACATGTTTACTTTTAATTTTTATTACCCCCACTTTGTGCCACGAGCTTTGGTGAGCATTAGATTAGACTTTACTTGTTGTTAATTTAGTGAATATGAAAACATAGGACCTAGTTAGGGTTATTACATAGTTTTTCTTGATTGGAGACTTTGAAACCCTCCCTAGTGATATTATTGTAGCAATATATCTCTTGAATAGGTCTAGCATATCCATCTTGGTCATAACCTCAAATATATGATGTATCGACAATTAGATGTGTAATTAGAATTTATCTTCTACAAGCTAGGATTGATTTATAGATCAATTGCATTTACATTTTCATATATTTTAGTGAGCCTGACATGAATATAACCCTTAAAAGTTTTATTTCATGCAATCATTATTATAATTTTATTATATTTTTTCATATTTAAAGTAATGTATTGAACCAGTTGATATAGTTTTAAATTTTTGTGTGCAGGTTTAACACACAGTCACTTCAAATGACTTTGTTCTATCTGTGAAAGTCTTCATCTACTATAAGTTACTTAATCAATTAGTTTACCACAATATTCTTATTTAGTTCCATATTAACATATACTATCAAACATGTTGACTATGTTCATTATTCTTCTTCAACATAAAGCATTTTCAGAACTTGGTGGAACCAGTCGACCTAGTTTATAGAATTCAAAAGTAATAATTAATAACTATAACATTAAAATTACAATCTAAATCATCTTCAAACCCACCAAATTTCCTTTCTTATCTCTATGTATGATTTTATTTCTTCCTTTAGTTTTGTTTCTCATAAGTTACCAATCTTCAAAATTGTAAACCTACAACTTATTAGGTTGATCTAGTCGACTTAGTTTTGTAGTCTATCTTCTATCTAAGAGACATAATTGACTTGTTCGAATATATTATTAAAAACATTACTTATATAGAACAACATCAACCTAATCAAATTTTTTTTGTATTGTTCATATACAATGTTGTCTAAATTGACTTTGTACTATTCTTAATCAAGGAATTAACATCTACTTGATAGTAATTAATTCACATTTCTTTTTTAGTTATTTGCATTATTAGAATAACTCACATAGTCTAAATAGATGGATTTTAAAATTACCATTTTAGTTACAATATTTTACTCTTTTTCACACACTATCAAATCACTAACATTTAAAAATAATTTAAACATTTGTCTTCCCAAGGCCTACCTACTTGAATGTAATCACCAATGAGGAAGTTGACTTGGTTTTCTATCCAAGTGTAAATTCATGATTAATGGTATATATTAGCAAAGCCCCTAACACCCTTATGACTATGGGATTATGAAGTTAGGGGGTAGGACCCAATACCATAGGTAATATAGATCCCTTTCAGCCTAAATGTCTTAAAACCAACTTTAGACTAGTTTTTAGTTCCCTATTTTAGCCAACTTTCCTATCACATTAAAATAAAATACTTTATAATAACCTAATAACACTCAGGGTGACTAATTACCTAGCATTTAATTTTAAATTGATTTATTTCTCTTTTATCATTATGTGTTGTATTGTAAAACTTGCATTGGCCAACATTGGTGCAAGGTTTATGTTGTGTTCCCTAATTGGATCAATCACATTGATCCAATTATTTATTTGTTTTCTTTCATTCTTACCTCAAACTATCTTGAAAATTATTTTCCTCTATTTTTGAACACTATTGTCTTGGTTAATATAGTATCTTATAGATTGTGTTTTGCCTTCCTATCAATAGTACATAATCAATCTGAATGAATGTGTCTGTTTATTTTTCTGTTCTATCCCTTATCAAATAGTACATAGTCAAACCATATGACTATGTACTCTTTTTAGCATGTGTTTTAGAAGTACATTATCAACCCAGTTGAATTGATACCTTTAGGGAAACCCTATCCCTTTTTGAATGACCTTGTTCTTTGTCTGGTCAAATTTATTCTCTGTTTATCTGACTCTATCTTTGATTCTCTTTATTTTATAAAAAATCTATTTCCTTAGTCAATCATCATGAAATTTTGTAACAAAATATTTTTGGATAAATTGAATCCATTTAGACATTATGCAGGGTGTTCCTTTCTTCCTTTATTTACCTCCTAAGAGAATCTTCACTCTTGGAGTAATTATTCCCATCCCTCATCTTTAGATTGTAACATGGTTTAAATCACACTTCAAGATGAAATAGGTGGATTAGATCCTTTTTGTCCCTATCAAGACAATTCCCATCTTCAATCATATCATCACAATGTTGGGATGATTGACACAAGTATATCTAACAATCCCACTATTAATCCACCTCCTAACAACCCTCCCCCTAATACCAATTTGAGGATTCTTCCTAAAAACACCAACCTACCAATGATACAACACAAATTCTTGCATAGATAGTGCAATAAATGAACATAATGCAAACATATAACACCTCCCAAATGATGAAACTATAACATCATCTAATCAATATGGCTAATCCACCTCCTATTTTTATCTCTCAAAATAACCAAAAATTTATTCTACACCTCTTAGAGATGCTGAGGGAAATGTCATTCCCCAACCTATCATGAACAACAAGATGCTTCAAAACATACAAAATGAGCCTTTAGCCCCTTTCATTATTTTCATTGATAATGGTAACATATCTCCAACTAGTAAGTATTATGGGACTAAAGACCTTGCATCTTTCCTTAAGGCATTTAACAATATTTACAAGGAGTGGATCCAAACTAATACTTTTACCACAACTAAATTTTGGTTAAAAACTTCACTAGAGATGTATTGGAATGGTACAACTAGCTTCCCCAACATTCCATATAGAAACTTGAATATTTAGTCAATCCTCTAGTTAAAGAGTTTCAACATAATGATATCCTCAAAAATTTTTTTAGTAATTTTATCAATGTTAAGCAATATCCCACTGAATCAGCTCATGATCTTATCAAGAAATGGAAATATTTGTCCCACAATTCTGACCATAACATGACTGATGATAATCAATTTAAAAATTTTATAACTTCCTTAACTCCTCTTCAATATAAGGTTTGAAATTTTTCCCCTTAAGCTCTTGACTAATCCAAGCATCAAGACTTATTAATTAAATAGTTTGAACCTAATACCAAATTATTCAAAGGGTCTTTTTAAAATTCTACTAATGCAATAACCAACAACACCCTTGAGACCAATTTAGGAATTTCCAAAACTAAAAATCCCCCATCTTCTCACACACCATTAACTGTGTAGCAAATGAAACAATTTTTAGCACCGTCTAAACCATTTACTTATCATAATAATCCTCCCAAATGGTATGACCCTAACCAATTTTTTTGGTTCCATTCCAACATCGGTCACTCCCACAAAAATTATAGAGGGCTTACTAAATTTGTTGTTTCCTATATGCTTGGTGATTCATTCAATCATGAATTCATGATTCAAGTCCATCATCAACAGTGCAACACCACTTATCAAAAATGACAAGCTCCCAAAATTTCCTATTCTAATAACCAAAAATATTTTCCCACATCTAATGCTCAACAAGATAACAAGGATGTTTATTCCATAGACACTAACTATGACCAATATTATAAAAAATATCAATATGTCAACGTAACCAAGGTTAATTATTACCAAAAACCAGTGCATAAAGATCTTATCACTAAACCTAAGAAACCATATTTGGAAGAATAACTCCTCAAATACACTACAACCACTCACCTAGCTTCAGAACCTAATGAGGAACCATCTCCTCCTTCTAAACCCCCAACATCTTCTATCCTTATAAGATATAATTGACCTTCTAAACCTTGTACTGGTTCTTCTTCCAAACCCTATTGAAACTTCTTACAAGAACTCAAATCCATGCCTTACAATATACCTCTTATGGAGATATTTCATACCTACCCTTATCATCATAAGTTCCTCATGCAAAAATTGCAAGAAATTGAATAACTATCTTTCATATAAGAAGAACCACCCTCTCATGAGCCTCAACCAACCAAAGTGCATACCATTGAATCCATTTGTCCTTCTTCGAAACCCTCCATAAAATTTATTTTAGAAGACATGATTAATGACAAGATCCTATTTCATGTTGATGATACACCCTTATTCATATAAATTTCCATTAATACTACTCTCATTCATAAAGTATTAGTAGATAAAGGGTGTGGTATTAATTTGACATCTTTGTGGCTCATCCAACAACATGGATATAATAAATATCATAACAATCAAACCTACCTAACATGTCATGGATTTGACAAAACTAATCAAAATCCACTTGGTTGTATTTGGCTCCCTCTTACAATCAGACTTAAGACTGTTCAAACTAAGCTTATGGTTCTCAATTTACCCCTATCTTACAACATACTCCTAGGACACACATGTACTCATTGATTGAGAGATATCACCTCTTCCGTTAGCTAATGTATCAAGTTACTTCATAATGAAAAAGGTATAAATATGAGGCTGATCCCAACCCTTTAAGTATTCAACTTCCAAATCCTAAATCTCAATATTGCATTCCTACCGTTCCAATGATCTATAATGTTCCCTTACCCAAATTTGTCAACATGAATCCAAATTTACATGTCAATCTTGTTGTTTCAGATGATGATGAACTTAAAGACTTGAAAAATAATTAAAACACTACTAATACACCTCCTTACATATTAGAGTGGCTTCCTCCTTATTTATTGCCTCGTGATTGCACCATTCCCGTCATTAATGAGATCACTAATTTTCCCCCTCCATGAAATGTTTAGGATGGTTCTTACATAGAAGAGGCCTTCACATGTAGTGATTATGGAGTGGCCAAATTATTCCAAGATCCTTTAATCATGTCTTCATATAAATTCATTGTTCTAGGCATTCCCCCTTTTGAAATTCCCCTTGAATCTCAAGCATGTATAATTTATCCAACCTATGATGATACTTACATCATGGCCCAAGCTCAATCATGAGAATTGAATGTTCAACATCATCAAAAAAATTTAGCTTAAATACATGCTTTCAATCATGATGTTCATATCATTTACACTAAATTTTATTTATCACCTAAAGGTCACATACCTCCTACTAGTTCTCTACTCCTTTATACTCCTTAGATGGTCAAACAAATCTTACCATTTGAACCTTTGAAAATTCTTGCATATTATAAAGCACCTATAGAACCAATCATTACATCTAATTCTCCTCTCATAAATGAAACTACCAATAATCCAATCAAATTTGATTAACCTTCTTCTCCTACTCCACCTACTCTTAAGATTACACTAGATGCCAAGGCCTCAAATATATGTGAAATACACTCTAAATATGATCTCCATGCTAACCAAATTATTTATCTCAAATTAGATGTCAATTATTATGTTCCTCTTCCCACTTTGCTTACCGATGAATCAATTATTGAATTAATTCATGCTTGAGAACCTCAACTACCTCGACAACATCATAAACTTGGAAATTTTAAGAAAGCCCCTCATTTCAACAAATTAATCATTTTCATTGATTCTAAAGCAAATCCCATTTCCTCCCTACCTAATACACCATATCATTTCCAATATGGAAACGTTATGCTTATCAAGGAAACTAATAGAATCAAATATGGTACCCCATCATGTCCTAGACCAATTACAATATCTCTCAAACTTGCACTAAATGAACAAGATAATTTTAGCTTATTCTTAGATAAAGATCATGAGACTTTTGATTGGTCCTATGAGGACATGCCTGATATTGACCCTAGCATCATGGAGCACAATATCATCACCTATCCTGACATAGAAATTGTACAATAAAATAAAAATAAATTTACACCATAAGTTTCTAATTTATGTCATAAATAAATCATTAAACTTCTTGATTCTAAGTTTATCAAGTGTGTGGACAATTTAGAATGGGTCTCCAACATTATCCCTCTTTAGAAGAAATTCATCATGGTCATTCACATTTGCATTGAATTTTGTAATATTAATCTTTCTTGTTCCAAGGATAACTTCCCTTTACCTTCTATAAATTCCATCATCATCCCACTACTAGATATGAAATGTTGTCCCTTATGGATGGTTTATATCATTATAATGAAATTCACATTGACCCCAAAGACCAACATAAGATTAATTTCACCATGGAATGGGGCACTTATTTTTACTTCAAAATTCCCTTCGGCCTCAAAAATATTGGAGCTACTTATCAATGGGTAATGACACACATTTTTCATGATCTTATCCATAAGATTGTGGAAACCTATGTGGATTACCTCATTACCAAGTCTAAAAGCTGCAAGACTCATCTTTTTGATCTTGCTATCATTTCTGATTGCCTTATAAATATAAATTTAGATTAAATCCCTAAAAATGTGTTTTCAGTGTTACATTTGTCAAATTACTATGATTATTAGTCTCTCTTCATGGCATTGATGTTCATCTTGCCAATATAAACACTATTGTCAACATGCCCATCCCTTGTTCTATTCCAAATATTCGCATTTACCTTGGTAAACTTGGGTAAATTAGACAGTTTGTATTCAAAATGTCTTACCATATATATTATGTTAATTCTCTTCTTAAAAAAAATAAATCCCTAAAATGGATGGATCCTTGTCAAAAAGCATTTGACAATATGAAAAAATATTTGCTTCACCCACCCACTCTTCATCCACCTTCTAATGATTGTCCTTTAATCTTATATACTTATTCCACACTCATATCAGTTGGGGAAATGCTTGTCTAATATGATGATATCGAAAGGTAATATGCCATCTATTATATTAGCTGAGGCTTCATTGACTATGAGAAACATTATAGAAAAGTAGAACGTGATTGCCTTGCCATATATTTTACTTTTGAAAAAATTTGACATTATATGCTTTATCAAACCACCTATGTTATCATTCATTTCGATCCACTCCATCACTTCTTCTCCAAATCCTTTCTTTCTAGAGATAGAATTGGCAAGTGAATGGTCCCCTTCATGCAATTTTATCTCAAAATTGTTATGCAAAGATCTATCAAAGGACAAATAATTATTGATCAACTTGAAATAGCTCTTGTACCAACTAATAACCACCTTTAATACACTCTTCTTGATGATAATTATCTCTATATTAGTCTTAATCAAGCCATATATATTAAATATTACTTTCGTAACTTCACTATTAATCTTTAAGCCAGTAGTTTTGAAGAGTTATATATCTTCCTTTATACTATTAAACCAAAAGTAGTTATCAAATAACTTCCTAAAAATAATGTCGATTTACATGAATATACTTAGACCCTTCATTTTGATGGTACCAAATACCTTCAAAGAGCTGGGACATATTATATTCTCACTAGTCCTCTTGGTAAAAATATCCCTTTGTCATTTTGACTTATATTCTATGTCACTAATCACATGGAATAATACAAAGCTTTAATCCTAGGTATGAAAGTGGACCTTGATTTAGACATCACACATATGCACACATTAGGTGATTCCTAACTCATTTAATGCTAGGTTAATTTTGATTATCAATGCAAAAGAAAAAATCTCATTTACTATCATCAAATAGCCACTACCCTTGCCAAAGAATTCACTTCTTTTACCATCAAGCCTATCTCTTGAGATCAAAATTCTATTGTTGATTCACATATGTCTCCAACATGTCTTTTTCATCCATCCCAAGTTCTCATCGATTTTAATTTTATTATCTAAATAATAAAGCCCCCATATTCCATTCAACAACAAGATTCACTTTTCTATCACATTAAGGCTATCCTCATTCACCAAAGCCCATGATACAAAGATACCATTCAATTTATTGAACACTTAACCTATCCTCCAAACATTTATTCCCACAAAAAGACTCATATTCACAAACAATCTTTTAAGTATGTATTTCGATATAACATCCTTTATTATCTCAATTTTGAAGGAACCTTGCTCTGCTATGTTATGAAAGAAGAAGCCCCTCCTCTTTTTGAATAAGCACATGGGGGAATTTGTGGTGGCCACTATAGCAGACATTCTACAACCCACAAATGCTTATTTATGGGATAATTTTGGCTCGCTATTGAAAAAGATGCCATATAATTCACTAAAAAATGTAATCCTTGTTAACGTCATGATGATATAATCCATTTACCTCTAGGTGAGCTTAAAACTATGGAGTCTCTCTGGCCATTTTCAATGTGGGGATTAGATCTCATAGGTAAATTACCTAGATATTATGATGGGCATGTCTTTATTATTATATCCATCAAGTATTTTACGAAATGGGTTGAATATATGCCCCTTATCAATGTCATAGTACCACTAGTTTCAAATTCATCCTCAATCAAATAATTTTCCACTTTAATGTTTCTCATACTATCATTTTAGATAATGGTGGTAATTTTAAAAATAAAGACGTCAAATATCTCTGTGTTAAATTCAAAATCAACCAAATTTTTTTCATGACTTATCATCCCCAATGCAATGGCTAAGCCAAGGCCACCAATAAAATTATTAATAAATTTATCCAAAAGATAATCCATGAAACCTACATGGATTGACATATTCATCTATATCCTGCTCTTTGGGCCTATCGCACTAGCATATGCCCTACTACTAGGGAAACATAATTTTCACTAGTGTATAGTTCTAAATTAGTCATCATTATAATTTGAGATTCCATATATTTATATCTCTCTTCATTATATCATACCCAATTAAGAATTACATGAAGCTCACCTTCATACTTTTGATCTTCTTAATGAACACCATATTTTTGCCCTATAACACAATCACCAATACAAGGCCCGTATTGCCAAACAACATAACAAAAGAGTTAAAATATGAACTTTTAATATTAGTGATCTTGTACTTAATGAAAAAGAAAGTAAATATGCCCAAAAATTGTGGGGCCCTTATTTAGTTAAAAACATCCTTGGTTTAAGCACCTATCACCTTCAAACTAATGAATGCCATATTTTCAAAGAGCCCACCAATGCATAATTTTTAAAGAATTATTTTAACTAAATCCTTCCCCTCTTATCATGATTTTTATATGCTATCCTTCTAACACTTTTTGTAGGATACTTACATGGGTCTCATCCTATGCAATAGTCTCTCTTTCCACAAACCTTAGTCCTTTATTTTTAGTCCTTTGCTTTATCTTTTCTCATGAGTTGCATTGTAAAACCATGGATAGGACCTCATCTTCTTCATGATTTCAATTTTTTTATCCTTGTTTCTTTTCTTTATAATACTGTTTGGCACCTTTGGGGTTTCTCTTTTATGAGTTGTAGTGTAATACCATGGATAAGACCTGACCTTCCTCACAAACTCCATATTTATGGGTTTCTCTTTTATGAGTTACAATATAAGACCATGGATAGGACTAGGTATTCCTCATAAAATCACCATATTTCATTCATTATTCATTTTTATAGAATGTGTCTAGCAATGGTTATGAGTTTTTGATCTTTTTTCTCAATTTTAGATTTTGCTTATTTTGTAAATAAAATTTGCACAACAAATTGTGTTAGCATGTTTTCCTACACTTCAGTCATTCTTATGATAAAAAATCACACTTTACTTGTCATTGTATCCCTCTTTTACCCTTTATCACATTTTTGGTGATTTAAAATAATTAAAATTGTTTCATGTTTCATTCCTCTTGATTTTATTTCCTTTCAATTTACTTTGGATAAAACAAGGTTGAAGTCAAGATAACACTTTTATTTCACCTGAATTAACATAACTTTTGGACACCATGCTCTCTTAGTTCTCTTTCTTAGCAACCAAATCCCAAGTATTAAAATGAAATTCATATTTAGCACCCATGTTTGGTTTTCCAAATCCATTTGGAGGAGCAATAGAAAAATCCATCAAGCAAATTAAAATCCAAATCATTTGAAACAAAAGGTAATGATATAAAAGGAAACATTTCAAATTTAAAATTTACAATCACACCAAAAAATATGATTAATATCACATCTCTTATCTTTAATTGAATCTCAAACTCCAAATTTGTCCTCATGATAGAGTCAAGGTCCATTGGGGTGTAGCAAGCCAATAGATTGGAATAAGAGAATTTAAAAAACTCTATGGTGATACCTAATTTCTCATGCAAGTACCTAATCTTCATAGTATATTGATGGCTTTGTAATGGGTCCTAAGGAATGGAAAACATATTATGGGAAGGTAGGTTTATTTTAATTTTCATGCATATATCCTTCATGGGATGATATACATACTTCATTTATTGACCTAAGATTTGTGTGGCTAGAAGAAGTTTTTAGAGTCATTATTATCGAAAGTCCTCTAGTTTTGACAAACCTAATTTAAGTATCTTGACTTCAATAAAGAGTTACTCTACTTTGGTTTTTCCTTCATTCTCCCCTCCACCCATTCCATTTCCCCCCTTGATAGACATGTGCGACTATAATTTCTTTTCCTCTTCTTTTCTTCCCTCTTTTTTACATCTTAAAAACATGCTAGCACTAATTTGTTTTATTTTTATCTATCCTTAGAAAATAATAATATGATTGACTAATTATGGATTACTTTATTTAAACCATGGATTTACATCTCAAAATCACTTTATTTGATTTTACCATTTTTTATTATTTTACTACACATTTTTGTGGACACCTGAGTCCATTTATACTTTCAAGTACTTTTTCCATTGTTGAGTGAGGTTAGCTTGTTACTTATCACTCCAAAATTTCCCCCCCCCCCTTTTATGCACTTTTTCCATTCATAATTAAGGATTATTACTGCTTACTCATCAATTTTGTTTTACCTTTTTCTTTTCCATATTAATTTAATTAAGGATTATTACTGATTTCACATTGATGTTTGATTACCATCTTTTTTAACATATATCCTTGCTTTAACTTGGTGAGTTTTCCTCTCTTACTTAAGGTTTACTTGTTTGAGTCTTTTGGTCTTTAGAAACCATAGATTTTTAGTTATTTGGTTTACTTAGAATATTTTGACTTGGTCATTTGGTACAAATTAGCATTTGTTACCTCATCTTGCCAAAATTATAAGTACGTCTCATCCACATAACATCCATTATCTTGGATTTCTTGTATTTATTTATTTTAGCTCTTTAATTTTGTGTTATTGGGTTTGTCGAAAGCAGTCTCTATGCTCTCCATGATCAAAACTACTAACATAATAGGAAACTATCTAATGATAATATTAAGTCAAGATATGCATACATTACTTTTATTTTTAGTTATTTCCATTTTATTCATTTAATTTCATTTATTTTATGCTTTAAAATACTCTAATTTTTTTCATCCTCAATGTTGTGTGTTGCTATGTTCTTTTCTTGAAGCACCATCCCCTGTTACACCTAAGTGACATGTAATGAGATTTGAATGGAGCATATATAGACACATAATATTTTCAAAATTTATCAATTACTAATTCTTTTTATCTTACAATAAACCATCAAGTTTCACTCTCTCTAAGAGCATGCCTTAAGGGGTACACTAGGAAACGGGTGAGAAGGACATTGGTGCTTTGCAAGATTGTTATCCCTTCACCACCACTTGATATCTACACATCTATATCCTAAAAACATTTTCCTAAGCTTTGAATCCTCTTTTACACCTTCCTCTAGTCATTTTCCATCTTCATTAGCCCTTCTTTAACCTAAAACCCTTTCCAATAGTTTATGATAAATTGTTGACCCCATCGACCCTGTATTCTAATTGATAAAACTCATTTAGGGTCTAGGTCAACCCTTGGCTGACATAGACTCAGACCTAATTTATTTTTATTAATAATGATATAGATTCGATTGTACTGACCCTATCAACTAAAATTTTAGAAATGACTAGGTTTAGATTTAGCTATATAAACACATTCATTTCATCATTTCTTAGAGAGAGATAATAAGAGTAAATTATTCATTTTAAGTTCTATACAATATTTCTCTTCTTCCATTCTACTTGAGGATTCTTAACTTAGGGTTTCTAATTGGGGAAGAATCTTGTATTGTGAAACAGACTTGGATACTTTAAGCTTTCTTAGTGATCCTTACAAACCACAACAACCTATTGAAAATCACCTTTGGCTAAGGGAGAGATTGAGTCTTGATGAGTTTATCTTAAAGGTAAAAATATCTAACTTTTCTATTTGAATATATTTCTCTCTTCATGCATTAAAATTTTACTTATACATAGCTTAAATAGGATTCTTTTATGAATGTTTATTTTTAATATTTATTACCCCCACTTTGTGCCACAAGCTTTGGTGAGAACTAGATTAGACTTTACTTTACTTTTTATTAGTTTAGTGGATATGAAAACATATGACTTAGTTAGGATTATTACATAAATTTTCTTGAATAGAGGCTTTGGAATCCTTCCTATTGATATTATTGTGGCAAGAGATTCCTTGACTAGGTCTAGTAGATCCATCTTGGTCATGACCCTAAATATCTAATGTATCGACAATCAGAAGTGTAAGTAGGATTTATCTTCTCCAAACTAGGATCGATTTATAAATCAATTATATATTTTTTTTATACAAGGGGCATCCTATACAAAATTTTGATTACCAGGTTACATCCTTACATATTCTACATACCAGCTTTAACATTGTTATATCTTGATATTGATCATTTCTACTCATACTCAGATTTTGGTTGGCTATTACTAATTTAGACTTAGTATATGTACATCCTAACTATTACACAAATTTTTATTACATATTCATGAATTTTTTCATTTCTAGTTTTCCTAATTTAGACTTGATTATATTTCTATGCTTCTTATATTCAAGGGAATTTGAATATGCCATTGATCTTTGGCTCTACACCACTTCTTTTCATAGTATGTATGCCTTGGACATATGCCCATATCCATTATGTGTGCTTTACTAATTGTGTATTCAAATCTTTGAACATGTCTTTATATGTGGATCTAAGCCTACTTGCTTGTTACTTGCATATTTGTACATTTAAAAATGTCCTTGTATGTATTATTTTCTCAAACTTAGTGAGATGTGCCCATGTCCCTTGTATTTTGGCCCCTTAGCCTAATTTGAGTGCCTCTTATTTTTTGTATGTATGCATTTTTTGTATGCTTCATAGCCATGACACTTATCTTTTTTTATTACACAAACCAATTTTCAATGCTATGATGGAACTCATGCATCTCCATTCCCTACTTAGGTGCCATGATGGACATCATGCCCCATCCCCATAGGTAACTACCCAATTTTACTTGGATTTATTATTACATATATTGATTACATATATCTTGACATCCTTATGAAATTATAGACATGACATATATCTTAAATTACATACTTATGCTCAAATTCTCTTACATTCTTATGTTATGTATGCATATTATATTGGATTATCACATAATTATCATAAATTCTTTAGTTAACACATATTTTGTGGAGATTTTTATTTTGAGGACAACTCTTGAACATATTCAACAACTTACATCAAAACTTGGGGCATTCATAGGGGTTTTTCATAGAGATCAGTATCCTATATTTCACTCATAATACATTTTTCAGCACATAAGATTTGATACAAAAAATTAGATAGGTAAATATAGAGTGAAAATAGTGACTCAAAAAGTAGTACAATTACACATATTGTAGAATAAAAAGACATTGGTGCCTAAATAGGAAAAATAGCACCACATGGTACTACTATCCAAGATGTAGTGCTATTATCTACTATCTTTAGTTTTAGAATAACTCAGAGTGGATAGAATAGTAAAATAGGTACAATATAGGTTTACACAAATATAGTTACAAATTTATCAGTTATACTAGCTCAACTCAGATTCATACTAGTTCAGCTCAAATTCATATTGATTTCTCAAATTGGGGGCATAATGCATGGCATGCTCATTCCCATATTCAATTCATATATCCAAATACAACTTATTAAAATTTAATCCATAATCCATATACTCAGATACCAGATTGAGGGCATGTACATGACACATTATTTCCATATGCTCAGTTGCACACTAGTTGATCATATAGAATGAAAAATTTCATGTCATTCTCTATGTTGTATAAACTTGACATCATATTCTAGGTTATCACAATTTGCATTCCTTACTCCATCTATAGTGGTTATCATTCTTGAGTGGCCTGGAGCTGCCTAATGTACTAGAGTGGCTATATAGCTGACATACATAGTTAGATATACTTAGATAATTTCAATATTTCATGTAGTTTAGTTTAAAATACATTTATTACACATGGGTGGGAAATGAAGAAGTCATATCCCACTTGAATTCTTGAACCACCCATATAAGAGGGTTGTACACACTATCAGTCCAATACAAGTTATTCATAGGTCATGATCCACCAAGCAGGGGTGGGTAATGATGGAATCAAAATTGGATTGAGTTCTTGAGACACCCACACATGAGGACTTATCAAGCCATTAGTTCAATCCAAGCTATTCATTGATTGATCACTATATTCATGCACAAACATAGGGTATCACTTGGTTCATACATTGGCTCATGTACCCAATGAAGACATGCTTTGTATCATGATGCACATACATAGACTCAGCCTCACATACTTATACTCAACTTCATGGGATTCACTTCCTCAGTAAGTCTAGGTACGCTTCTTTTTCCTTTATACTATTCATCTCACTTTACTATATTTCTAGCATAAGGGGGTGAATGTAATCACCTAAAAGTGGTATTTGAGTGCTAAGAGTGGTACTTGAGACTACCTATTCCTATCTTAGCCCTAAATTTATCATAGAGTATATTATGACACTTATCAAGCCTTCATTTAGGCCATAGATGTCCCTAATAATCTAAAATACAGTCTTAGACCCTCATTTCTTGATCTAAACCCTTCATTCCCAGTGTTTTTCCAGCTAAAAATTAGCACCACATTAAGGAAATTAGAGCCACATGGTGCTAGTGTCCCTAAAATGGCACCTATTGCATTTACCCTAGCTTTACTAAATTAATAAATTTTCAAAAATAAAACCCTTTTAAGATTGGCCTAAGCATCTTTTATTATCCACACAAACAATATAATACTTTAAATATGTGACTTTTAGCCCTCTATCCACTAGATACAATTTGATGCAAAATACATATTCAAACATGAAATAAGTTGAGAAAAATCAAGGCTATTAATTCCTATTCTACCCTCCTTCTACATACTACCATCTATAATATCCATAAACTCATATTTTCTAGACTTTCAATCTCAAGCACCTCAATGTACTCAAGGCCACTATCATACTAGCATCACTTGCACTTACACCAACACTTAGGTGGTGAGAATTACATTAAGATTGATCCCTTCTAAGAGTATCGGCATGTAGGTAATTCTCTTCACAATGGGGTGTTGAGGATGTCCAACTTATCCTACTAATGAACACACTTTTTAGCTCATACCTTAATTATATGGAAGATTAAGGTTTACATAATAAATCAGCATTACAGGCCTAATACATCATTCCAAAATTTGTGCATGCAAGAACAAAACCCAAAACATAGACATGGATGTACCCAAAAGTTTGGGACAATCCCACATAGAGGACACTAGCGGCAATATCAGGGCACTAAAGCCACATGGTGCCTCTATCTAAATGTGGTACTACTATCTAGGAGGGTTTTTGACATAGTGATCTATTTGACGACACTCATATCTACTTCCATATCAATTTTTAGCACTTAGATCATCTGTATTAGGGGTTTTTCATATAAGTCTTTATTTGCATATATTTATTACTATTTTTATAAAGTCTAAGCTAGTCAAATATGTAAGAAATCAATGACTATTTTATGCATATCATTTTCCTGATTCAAACTACTCAACCCTTTAATCAAACATATAATTTACATTAACTAAGTCCTAAAAGTTTAAAACAACAAACATATAGTTTATTGCTCATATAATCATCGAGATTTTTGAAATAACATTTTCACATTTGTTCTTAATCATCAAGAAATAACTTATGAAAACTAAATTGAACTCTAAAATTTCACATTAGTTTTATTTTTTTCTAAAATTTTAAAGTTAAATTAGGAAAATCAAATGTACATTGCCATTTTACTCTGTTTTCCCCTATATTACTCATATGTTCCCGTATTTTTTTATGGCCCATCTTACCTAATGGCTTAACATATATAATACTTATAGCATACACCATATATTAATATTTTTGTACATAATTTTTCTTAATAAATAAAATAATGTACCAAATTTGATAAATACTACATTTTCAAAATAAAATAAAAATAAAATTCAATTACAAACATAATGGCAAAATATAACGATAAATAAGAAAACATGCATTTTATAACAAATCATGGTAATGTTTATTATCATATGAAATTAAATGTATGAAATACAAACAAGGAAAGTCATTGTAAAAATTAAAAAAGTTGTTTATGGTACCAACTCAAATCTTTGTTATAGTTAATGACAAAATATGGAATATCCTAAATCGAAAAATGTAACAAGTAAAATAGGTAAACTAAAAAACAATATGATGTTTAAAATGTCATACGACACATACACCAAAAATTAAAAAAACATAGAGAATTTTCATTCGTCTACCCTTCCCAGAGGTAGGGATTCGAGCTACAATGTAGGTCTTGTTGGATTTGTTTTAAGCTTATAATTGGTACGAAGCAAAGTCTTTATTTTTCCAATGCTTTTTAATTTATTTAACCTTTCAAAATACTTTTAGAAGTTATTATTGTTAATATTTCCTCTTATGTAATTGTAATGTATTTATTTCATAAATGATGTATTTTTTAAGTTTATCATTCATATCTAAATAAGTGGTATTAACTTTTTTCTTTGTGAAATCTAACATTTTTGATGTTTTAAAGTTTCATATTATTTATAAAGTGTTAGTTATAAATTAATTAAAATGTTTTTATATTTTTTATTCTTTAGTGATATTGATTTGTATAGTTATTATGATATTAAAAATTGAAATAATAATAAATATGCAAGCAACAATAGAAGTTATCACCTATAATTATCTTAATTTGCAACACATTTTTAATTGGGTAAGGTAGGCAAACGAACCAAAAAATCACAATGAAATATACAAAATTATACCTCAAATTTGTAGTTCAATATACCTAAAAAACTTATATTGATGAGTCCAAATGATAAGTTTAATTCTTGATTCTTGATTTGGAATGTTGGATCGCCTAGTCTGTGGCTCAAGACTTGGACAACATTTTGACATGGATTGGCTGAAATTGGTTTAAAGAAGATAATGACATAAAAGATTTATCATTTAAGCTCTTGAATTTTCATGGTGGGAGTGGTTGTTTAAATAGGAGTTGATGGAGGAAATTAATGGTTATATTTCATCCATGGAGGATTTCAATTTATGGTAGATAGATTTCATAGGAATTAAAAATTCCTAAAAATCTCTAAAAGAAGATTGGTGTGGAGATCTAGGATTTTTTAGAATTATCTAGAGTCCATTAGGATTAATTAATGTGGATTAGATGAAGATTAGTAGGTGAATTTGTATGAAAGCCTATTAGGGGTAGATGAGGGAAGGTAGAGAGGAATTTAAAATTCTAAAACATTGTGTAAGTGGGAATTAGTGATAAGTAAAATGTTATTATAAGAATTAATTAGAATGTGTGATGTTGTATGGTTAGTGTGATGTAGGAAATGTTAGAGGAAGTGTTAGGATGATGTATAATAATTAGATTATGATATAAAAAATGTTTAAAAATATAATTAGCATGGGTTGAGGATGAAATTAGTCATGAGTGATGAAGTGGAGAATTTTGGATGACTACATTTTACTTCTCCTTGAAAGGGCATTGTGACTGGAAGAAGTGTAATGGTATTTCAAAGAAGAAAAATAGTCATGATAGTTAGTAAGTTAGAGTATAAATGATGACCCTTCAAGAATCCATGCAAGGAAAAATGAGAAATAAAACCACTTGAAATAAAATGAGGGCTGGGACATACAAATGGATAAAATAAGGAGGGGATAGGATACAAAAAAGAAGAAGAGAAAGAAAATTGACCATAGTAATGTGTCACCAATAGATACTGCCCATGGAAATGACATATGTGAGGGAGGAAAAATTATGGTGTCATAGTTTGATAAGTTCTAAAAATAGAAGAAAGCATGATGAAAAAGTGATGAGAGGTGCCAAATTTAGATGTATCTAGGTAAGGACTCGTGCTGGGAAAGTTGTAACCCTAGAATTGGACACTTTATGATGTAAATTACAATTGAACAGGAGGTGAATTAGAGTGTAGGCTAAATGGTGATATAATGACATGATGGAGAGGGTAAATAAAGGAATCAAGTGACCATGGAATGAAGGATAATAAATGATGAGGATGATCGAGCTATCTTCAATAATTTAATGTGAGTGTTTCCTACATAGTCTTAGATGACCTCAGTCCAATGTAGTTATCCTGAAATAAGAATAATGATGTGATGGATGAGAAAATAAATGATGAATAAATGAAATGAATGGCACAATAAATGTGTTGTATGTGATTGATAGAAATGGATGTTCTTACAATGCTTCCAAATGATGATAGATGATATGAATGATATTAATGATGCCCATGTCAAAGACACATGCAATAATGCTAGAGATGATAAAATTATGGTTGTGAACATGCCCCAATCGAGGGAGGACATGTTTAAATTTGAATGTCTAAGAGATTCATGAGATTTAGATGTATCCTAGGCAATGATAAAGGACTAATTGGGGATTGACTTATCATGAGAAGATGGATTGATTAATCATTTATGATGGATGATTGGTGGAAGAAAATATGGATTACTATGATTCATAGGTCTCAATCAACAAGGGTAGAAGATTGAATGATAATATTAGGTGGTGATTTGAGTGGGTGGATATTGATTGATTGATTGATGATTGATATTGTATCTCAAAGATTTGAATTATGCCCGAACTAATGATGATAAATTATGATGATGGAGGATTTTATAGGATGAACTAGGATGGATAAAGGAGTGAATAATTGACTAGGTTGACATGAGTGTGAATGATCATGAAAGATGATATAGCAATTAGGATGGATAATTATGGAAAATGATATGATTATGGTTGAGCTAACCTCAGGCACCCTAGGTGATTTATCATTACCTACATAACTTGAAAAGATGTTAGGCTAATGTAGTTATCAAAGGGCATGTGATAAGAAATGATATGATATAAAAAATGATGATAATGGATTATTATATGTGTTTGATATGTTAGATAGATGATTTGAATTAAATTTTAGATGTCATGATTATATTAATATTTAATTTGGAATGTCGATGATTAGATAGATTATAGATAATTAGATATTGGATATTATATTTTGTTGACATGATTATATTATATTGATTCAAGGATATGGATGGTGGATAGATGAGGTGATGATGATAATGTCCTAAGGATGACCTTAGGATAGTGATCAATATTGATGAGGATGATGGATGTTAGTAGAAATGATAGTCTAGTGATGATTGTGATTGTTAGATATGATTGTGATCTAGGAATTTGACTCAAGAGAGGGGGTTAAATCAAGAGTTAATTCAAAATGAAATAAAATTGAAAATAACACACTAACTAGCATGACATCTCTAGGCCTAGACACTAGGGGGAGATTAGTTACAAATATACATATGAAATAAAGAACTAAAACATGAAATAAACCTTCCTTTACCTTCCTTAGAGCTTCTAAATGGTTTGTATAATGGCTTGTTCAACTTGTGCATCAAAGAGTCTTCATCAATGGAGTTTCTTGGCTCCCTCTCTCCTTGGTACATTTGGCTTGTGATGGCTTTTGATTGAATTTTCAAAAAAATGGCATTATGAAACTAATTGCATGAGGCTTTGGAATGATTTGTGCACAATAACTTTACACTATCCAAGCTTAAAACTCAATAGGTAAGGCCTTCTATTTATATATTTTTGAGAATGATTAGAATGACCCTGAACCATCCATATCAAGATGAAGATGTGTGGCCAAGAATAAATTAAAGTTTTGAGGAAAAAACAATAAATACCTTCATAAATATTTGGGATAGAGAGTTATTATAGAGGCATGGGAAGGCTTAATAAGATATTTTATGCATTTATGGGCTAGGGATGCCTTCCCAAAAAATGATGTCTTGGATGATGCAATTATTAAAT
Organism: Torreya grandis; assembly: GCA_037957365.1. NCBI lineage: Eukaryota > Viridiplantae > Streptophyta > Pinopsida > Cupressales > Taxaceae > Torreya > Torreya grandis. The sequence continues at coordinate 2,655,502 of JARHVA010001841.1, forward strand.
ATCAATTTAAAAAAATAAATATTCAAAAATCTCCATGGAATTATTAGTTAGGTTCATGATTTGAATTAACTAGATTTAAGCATGATTTATCAACTTTGATGCAAATCTTGGCAATTGGTGCACAAATTAATTAAACTGGTCAAAATATCATATTATTGGCTCAAAATTTGTTTGGATTGGAGTTAAGATACGATGTTAGATGCATTGGAACCATTGTCCCATTTAGGATGTTTCCAAAACAAAATAACAAAGGCACATGTCTTATGTAAAAAATTTGGTAGAAAAGAGCAATCTAGAGCTCCTAGGTGTAAAAATGTCATTTTGACTCAAAATGATCTGATCAAAGTTAGTTGACTAATACAATGAATTGCCCCATTTAGGTTGGCATTGGCCAAAATTAGCACTTGAATATGATAGTTTCAAATATTTTAACATGTTTTAGTGTTTTTAAGTCAAACTATACATTTTGATAGAAATTAGTCAAAAGCTTAGTTGAAGGTCATTGGTGGCCAGTTTTAGGTGTCTATAGATTGCCCCTATTTGGGAAGGCATTGAAAGATATAGGTACAATAATATATTATAAAATAATGAAAAGGTTTTGCATGCCTACAAATTTAATAAGAATGGATGAATTATATGGTTCCCCCTCGAGGGATTGATTGGTACAAGGAAGGTTAGTAAACGATCCCTTAAAAGAAATAAATGAGATGAAGGGACCAAAGAAAAGAAGATGATGGGGTGAGAACATATTGATTTTGAAAAAGTAGTCAAAATCACTGAGAATGCAAGTGGGATGGTGTACAATGGTTTTCTCAAAGACAATTATAAGCATTGTTCTCTAATAGTGGTAACATGGTATAATAACACAATGATTTTCCCAAAGGCAGTTATAATCATTGAGAAGATGGAGCTTCCCCAGTTAGGATAGACAAACAAGGTTAAAACATGTCCTTATTTTGGAAAAATAAAGTAAATTGGTTGAGAACACAATGATTTTCCCAAAGGTGCTTCTAATTATTAATAAATGTAAGTGGGATGGTGTACAATGATTTTCCCATAGGTGGTTATAATCAGTGGACCTCGATTATGACAAACATGATTGATTTGGTCAATGATTAAAGATGAGTATGGTAAGATGATATAGAGGATAGAGATAGATTGGGACAACCTTATATTAGGGAGATGCTAATTCGAACTAACAAAGGTTGAAATTATTTTGTTGTTAATTACTCTATTTGGGATATGATTGGGATGTCTATGATGCCAATGCCATGGAGATATTGATGCTACCATTACTGAGTAGACTTTTTGAAGATAATTTTTGATATAACATGTGATGGTAGGCATCATGATATAATATCATGAGGACTTGGCCAAAATATGCCCAAGGACTAACTTTTAAGATATAATATTCAAGGAAAAATAATGCACCAATGATAAAAACCATGATGACAATGTAGATGTATGAATATGGATGGATTCAAGTATAAATGCATAATGAATCACCCAATGAATGTATATAGACTAAATGAAGGAAATAATGATTTAAATCAAACAAACAATCACAAAAAAAAAAAAAAAAACAAAGAAACCAAGAATAGTTATTCCTAATGTTAATACAAACAATGCAATGAGCATTGCCCCTAGAAAATAGGTGATAAATTAACAAACAAACATAATGGGGTAATAGAATAAAAAGAAGGGGGTGGTCGAGCTATCTCCATATGCACTAGGCAAGTGGATGTTGCCTACATAGTTTCATGGATTTATGTCTAATAAAAACTTTAGGCTAAATTTAGTTCTCCAAAGAAATGGGAAGAAAATGATAAAGGATGAAGAACAAACATGATGGATGTGATAAAAGAATAGATATGGTCTTAAAAAATGGAAAGTGTGTGGAATAAAAGGCCAAAACGGATGGGGAAACTAAGGAACAAGGTATGTGCTTGTGACTTAGTAAGGGTTCCTAGAATCCTTAAGGCAAAGAAGTGGTCAATATTTTTTGGTTTTTCTAAGTAATTTTACAAATGTTTTTGAAATTTTCTAAGAATCTCAGTTCAATCAAGAATGATGAGATACTAAATGGTTCAAGCTCATAAAATGGAGATAGTGTTTCTTAGGTTGCTGATAAAATGATGAGAGTGTGTCTTAGGTTGCTCACAAAATGGTGAGAGTGTGGCTTAGGTTACTCATAAAACGGTAAGAGCGTGGCTTAGGTTGCTCACAAACTGGTGAGAATATGGCTTAGGTTACTCATAAAATAGAGAGAGAATGGCTTAGGTTGATCATAAAATGGTGAGAGCATGGCTCAGGGTGACTGAGCTAACCTTAAAAAGTATCAAACACTACCTACACAATCTTAGGATGGGACCTCAAGTCACTGTAGTTTTTCCTTACACTAGAGGGATCTGACTAGTGTAGCAAACAACGCAAAAAAAATAGGCATAGTTGGTATAAATGCATAGAATGACATAGGAGTGACAAGGTGGTACTTCAAGGTATGTGAAACAATTATTTCCCTTAGTTTGTCCATAGTCAGTTATAACTAGGATACAATGAAATAGGTCAATGATACTAATTTTTCCATAGGTGGTTATGATTATTAACATGACTGATGAGACACTGATTTACCCATAGGTGGTTATAATTAGGCACACTTGGTATAGAGAATGGAACAAGAAATGAAGGATGCAATTAACAAACTATTGTCTTACTCCTCCAAAATACTATCTCTATTGGAATGCTTGAAAGAACTACTAAAATGGGATCTAAATCATCTTGCCAAAAATTGTCATGGAATCAATGGAAAAAAACCAAGGTCAATGGGATGGGTAGGGAGGTAGAAAATAACTCAATTTATGGGAAAGGTATGGTATAATGGATACATGATAGGAAAAAGCTAGGTTTGTAGGATGATAGATGGTAAAATGATATAATAAAAAGAAGAATATGATAATATTGTACAACTTGGAATGGTCCTTATAGACAATACACTAATTTAATCTAGCGTAGTACCACTTGAGGTAGATAATGTCATCAGCTCATCAAGTTTGATTTTATCTGGCATGGCAATCTTGTATGCTCCTATTCCATAGTTTGTTGTAATGATGAAAGGACCAACCCAGTTGGGTTTGAACTTGCCTTTATACTTCTTTTTGGCTATGATATTCTTTTGGTTTTCTTTAAGGGTAAGATAACCAAGTCCAAATTCTCTATGTTCATGTACCGATTGTAGTTGCCTCAGATTTAGTTTTGATAGTCTTGGAGATTTTTTACTACATCCATGTGTTTCTCATCAAGTAAAACTAGCTTTTGAAGGAGAACTAATCTATAGTCATTGTCATCCAAGACATGCTTGAAAGAGATGCATAGAGAAGGTAACTCAACCTCAATGAGAAGAATGGCCTCAGTATCATAAACAAGTGAATATGGAGGGGTTCATGTGGGTATACGATGATTGATATAATAGTCCTAGATGACATATAATATTTTAAGGTGCCAATCATGATCAACATCATTGACAATATTTTTGAGAAAGTTGATAATAGTTTTGTTTGATGCTTTAGCTTGGCCATTACATTAAGGGTAATATGCCATAGAAAAGTGTTGTGTGATGTTATATTCAATACAATCTTTTTGACATCCTTTTCTTGAATGATCCTCCATTATCATAAATAATTTTAGAAGGGATATTATAATTAAAAATTAGATGGTTAAAAATGAACTTGGAAATTTGATTTCTAGTCACGTAATTGAGGGTTATAGCTTCAACCCACTTAGTGAAATATTTAGTGATGGTAATGATATGTTTATGGCCATCATATGAGGTGGGGTTGATATTCCCAATGAGTTCAAATCCCCATGTAACAAATGGCTATGGTGTCAACATTAGTTTCAGAGCCTTGGCCAAGGCATGAATTACATTGACATATCATTGACACTTGTCTCACTTCTTTACATATGTAGTTGCATCTACATCCATTGTGGAATAATAATAACTAGTATGTAATAGATTTTTAGATAGGACTACACCACTAGTGTAGGATATACTTTCTCCTTTGTGAACTTCCCATAATGTTAGTGTAGATTCTATTGAAGTTAAACAATAGTTCCATCAAAACTACGATGGTAAAGGGTTGATCTAAGTAAGGTATAACAGGTGGTTTGGTGCATGAAGGCTTTGGATTTTATTTTTGGATATCTTGGATGGTATAATTTTCTCATGGAGGTATTTTTAAAGGCCTTAATACCAGATAGAGCTAGGGCCAACAATATCACAGATCATCACGATGGTTGAAGGTTCATGAGCTAGTATTAGTAAATTATTGACAAGGAACTAATACTCTTTGGCTATGTTTGTTTGTCTAGTTAGAGAGCCAATAATTTCCATATCATCTAAAATTATTTTAATTTACCTTGGTATATGATAAAATTATATATCAATAATCTACCATTTTAAAGTATCGACCATGTCTTTGTAAGGCACTAGCTTATCATCTTTGGTTTGAAAGTGGTCTATAACCTGATTGATGATTAACTAAGAATCACCATAAACCTTGAGATGAGATATGTTCCATTATACCACCTATCAAATCCATGCAACAAGTGCTTCATATTCGACCATGTTGATACAAGGAAAGCTGATCTTGAATGATTTAGGGATTAGATCCCCCTGTGTTGTAATAAATAAAAGGCTTGTACCCAATATATGTGTTATGAATGACCCATCAAAATATAAATTATAGTACTACTCTTGAAGAGGTGTTTCAATGATGGTCATTATGGATTCATTAGTAAATTGGAATGTGAGCAGCTCCGTATCAGCAAGGGGTGCTTAAACAAGCTAATTTGAAAGAACTTACCCCTTAATTGATTTTTAGTTTACATACTCTATGTCAAATTCACTGAGAAACATGATCCATTTGGTCACACACTCTTGTAAAGTTGTTTTATATAGTAGATACTTGAGTGGATCTAATTTTTAAACAACCATGGTCTTATTGTTTAACATGTAATGATGCAATTTTTGAGTTGCAAAGACCATGGTTAGATAGGCTTTTTCAATGGGCATATAATTGTGTTTATACATAACCAGTGTATGATTTAAATAGTACATGGCATGTTCCTTTATATTATCATCATGATGAGATAAAAGTGCCCCTAGGGAATTATCAATAGTTGATAGATGTAAAAAAAATTACTTTCTCGACATAGGATGAAACAAAATAGGTGGATTTGCTAGATAGTCGTTGAATTAGTAAAAATCTATTTGGCAGTGATCATCTTAGTGGAATGTGATTCCCTTATTCAAAATATGTGTAAAAGGATGGCACTTGTCATCTAATTAAGCTATGAAACATCTGATTAACTAGATCTTGCCCTAAAAACTATAGAGTTGTTTCAAATTAGTTAGTGGTGTCATCTTTGTTATGGCTTGGACTTTGGCTGGATAAACTTCAATGCCTTAATGAGACACAATGAAGCTAATAAATTTTCCTAAAGTGACACCAAAAACACATTTATTTGGATTAAGTCTAACTTTTTACTCACGTAGTCTTTCAAATATTTTATGTAACACTACTAAATGGTTGGCCCTAGTCTTTGATTTGCCAAGAATGTCATCGACATAGTCTTTAATAATGCCAATAATAATATCATGAAATATGATGGTCACGACTCTTTGATAAGTGTCCCCTACATGTTTTAGACCAAATGACATAACCTAATAATACAATGTTCCCCATGGAGTGGTGAATAATACCTTGTGTTAGTCTTTTGGTGTTATCTTGATCTAGTTGTACCCTAAAGAGCCATCCATTAATAAAGTCATTTCATAACCTACTATGGATTTGAATATCATGTCAATGTTTTGTAATGGAAAGTCATCCTTAAGGCAAACTTTGTTTATATCAAAAAAAAAAAAATAGATTTTGATTCTTTTAAGATTTTTCCTAGTTAACACAATGTTGGATATCCACTCTGAGTAATTACTGGATTGAATACATCCTACTTCAAAGAGTTTTTATAACTCTTTATTTAATAATACAATAATGTGAGGATGTATCTTATGTAAATTTTGTTTCACTATTTTGGCATTAGGATTGACCACAAGGTGGTGCAGAACCAAGGTGGAGTCCAAACCTAGCATGTCAAAATAGGCCCATGAAAATATATCCACAAATTCCTTTAGTAGGGATTTTAAGACTTCATATTCCTTCTCATTAAGGGACACATCTAACTTGATCCATTTTGAGCCTATTGATTAAGCATTAGTTCAAAATGAAATCAAATGGAAAGTAACACACTAACATGACATCTCTAGGTCTAGACACTAGGGGAGCTTAGTAACAAACATACATATTAAAGAAACAACTAAAACATGAAATAAACCTTTCTTTAATCTTCCAAATGGTTCATAGAGTGGCTTGCTTGGCTTGTGCATCAAAGAGTCTTCATCAATGGAGTTGATTGGCTCCATCTCTCTTTAAAACCTTTGGCTTGTGATGGATTTGGATTGAATTTTCAAAAATTTGGCATTATAACTCTAATCATGAGGCTTTGGAATGATTTGTGCATAATAACATTACACTATCCAAGCTTAAAATTCAATATGCAAGGCCTTCTATTAATATATTTTTGAGAATGATTAGAATGAACTTGGACCATGCATCTCAAGATGAAGATGTGTGGCTAAGAATCCATTCAATTTTTGAGGCAAAAATAAATAACTTCATAAATATTTGGGATAGAGAGGAATTAAAGAGGCATGGGAAGGCTTAATCATATATTTTATACATTTATGGCCTAGGGATGCCTTCCCAAAAAATGATGTCTTAGATGATGCAGTTATTCAATATCAATTTCCCAAAATAAATATTCAAAAATCTCCATGGAATTATTAATTAGGCTCATGTTTTTAATTTACTAGCTTTAAGTATGATTAATTAACTTTGATACAAATCTTGGGAATTCGTGCACAAATTAATCAAACTGGTCAAAATGTCATATTCTTGGCTTGAAATTTTATTGGATTGGAATTAGGATGTGATGTTAGATGCGTTACAACCATTATCCCATTTATGATGTTTTTGACAAAAAATAACAAAGGCACATGTCTCATGCAAGAAATTTGGTAAAAAAGAGCAATCCAGAGCACCCAGGGATGAAAATGTCATTTTGAATCAAAATGATCTAATCAAAGTTAGATGACTCATAAAATGCATTGCTCTATTTAGGGATACATTGGCCAAAATTGACACTTGAATATGATAGTTTCAAAGCTTTTAACATGTTTTAGTGTTTTCAATCCAAATTGTGAATTTTGATAGAAATTGGTCAAAATCCTAGTTGAAGGTCATTGGTGGCCAATTTTAGGTGTCTACAATTATTATATATAGGATAGATTATTGATTTGGGTGATTGGAATGGATAGGATAAGTGATCGGATGTTGATGATTTCATGGTATTGAGATATATGTAAGATAAATCTTCTTTAATATATAAGTTAACAATATGAACCATTATATATGTATATGACCATGATGATTTTTTTTTAAAGTTCATGTTGGATTGATGCTAGGGACACAAATATTAAAGATAAAGTGTACAAGTAACACATGGCATAAGGCACCATTGGTATGAGGAACCAAGATGACATGTTTCCATATTCTATTATACAAAGATGATAAAATAAAAAATGAGAAGACAAAAATATGTAAAATTATATTTAGAAAATGCCTAACTAAAGACATTAGATTGAATGAATGAAGATAATTAGACTAGCATAGACAAGTATACATAATAAGAAAACATTAAAATAAATTAAAACATAATCAAAGATCATAGAAGTGAAACATACAAGTATCTACATGCATATTATGTGATTAATGTCTTTTTTATTATCCTAACAAAAGCCTACAAGATGAGTGGTTAGGGTATGATTCGATATGACTATGTTTTCACCCAGATAATGATATTAAACATGAGGTTAAATTTGATGTAATATTGCAACGATTTATTAGATAAGGACTAATAATCTTTATTTTATCGAGGGTGATGTGTTTGACTTTAAAAATCATGGGTGACTAGATATGGGAAAGGTATTGTTGAAGAAATTTGAATGTGAATCATTGAGCTAGTTTGATTAATATGGGCAAGGTATGAAAACCTTAGGTTTGAATAGATTATATAGTGTAATAATATCATGATTTATACATGATTATTTTTGATGGATGCTAGGTTAAAATTATCAAATATGTAGTTTGACTAAGTTTGACTAGGTCATGGTTGATCATAATACAGGTTGATTTTGACAATACTAGCTCAAATAAGAGATTAGACTAGATTTTCTCAAGTTTTAATGGATTGAAAATGAAGGGGTTGAATCTTTTCAAAGGGGTGACTATGATTTTACTATGAATAAAACTTATAAGATTGTGATGAGTGATAGGAAATGAGTTGGACTAAGTCTTAGGAGGTTGAAATGGAATGTTAATGATAATGTGATGGTTATGATGTGAATTTAGATTAAGATATGGATTTTAGGTAAGGATTTAGGACAAGACAATTGGTATTTTTTTGGATATTTTTAGATTTTATGATGTTTTTAGACTTTTCAGCTATTTATAATTTTATGGATTTTTTGGGATATGTATGTAATTTTTTTTAATTACTAGCAAAGGGAGAACTAAGCTTAGAAACTAAGACAGTGGAATGCTATAATTATTCAATTACTACTCAAATGGGATGAGTTAAGATGAAGAGTGGACTCTTAACCTCCAAGGACTAAATCACATGGGGTATACATGTCTCGTCATCAAATGCCACTTGAAAGATATGCCAATATGCTTCTAAAACATGTCCTTAGACATTATTCACTCCCTTACTAAGTTAAAAATAGGAAGAAAAGACAGACATAATAATATGGAAAATATGATGGATAGGTATGTTAGGACATATAAGTATGGTTAAGATGGGATAAGGATGTTTGGGATGGATAAGATAGATAAGGATGGTTGGAAGTTGAGGAATGTGATGCAGATGGGGTGGAAAAGGGATGGTTTGAAAATAGATGTTAGGACATGAATATAGGGATGAAGTGAATTTTTAAACCAAGTGTCAAGGTATGTGTATAAAATGGATTATTTAAATATGACATTAGATAAAAAATTTCATCATGGTACTTACCCAATGTGCCATAAAACTAGTTTTTGCCATTGGATGAATGATTTATTTTATTTTATTTTTCAAATTTTTATTTATTGTATTTTTTAAATTGATTTCTTCAGTGCATATTGATTTATTTTAATCATATGAGATACACTGACACTACCTCTTTCCTGATTTTCAAATGATACTTGTTTTAAATAGCTATGTTGTTATGGCTAGGTTATCAATGCTAGATTCACCAATGTTCATGTGATATTTGTTTACCCTTGATTTTTATTTCTTAATACATCTCAAATAGGTGTATTTATATCACTTAAAGTGATAATGTTGTTCAGGAAGGTGATGTATGGTATGGATTGGATTTGTGCTTGTATTTGATGGTGGTGCATATGACATGGAAGGATGGTATGATCATGATGGGGATATGACTATTAGGGGACTAAAAATTGAGAATAACAGTCACACAAACCATTTGGATATGTTGGATAAAACATCATAAATTTATTCCACAAAAAGTATATATTAAGGGATCTAATAATTTTTTGAATTTTTTACTATTTGATCTAAATATTTGGATGATTATTAGCCATATTTATATTACTTATGATGCAGATATGTTGACTTGATGCTTTTTGACTTTGACTACCCCCAGTGCCTTAAATGAGGTTTTACTAGAGGAATTTATTTTTTGACTTTGATGATGGTCATTTTGACTTTGATAGTTACCTAATGCCTCAAGGAGGTTTTCACTAAGGTAAGATTATTTTTGATTTGGACGAGTATTTAACTTATCTTGACTTTGATTATTGCTAGATCACATTTAAATTTATTATTATAATTGATTATCATCTTGGATCCTTATAGATTTGGCATGTGACATGTTTCCTTGGGAGGAGTCCAATGATATATGCTTGTGTATGCTCCCATTGAGGATAGTGATGAGGTGATGGTTGATGAAAATAAAAGGATCATCTAGGCATGAAGGTGAAGGGAATGGATTGGTAGTATCAATGTGTGGATAATAGGCAAAATTATCCTCATAGAGGTTATTAAGAAACCCAATTTATGTCATATAAAAACTCCTCAAAATTCATGAACTGATCAATAAGTTTTTTGCATTAATCCATACAACAAACATCCAAGGTGGTGTCAAATCCATTCACATAATTATAAATCAAATAGTCGTCTTGAAGTCCAATAGTTTTTATTGACTTCATCATCTTGACATAGATAAAGAGACACACATTTATGTTGGTTGATATTTGAATTGACTGTACAAATAAAGATGTTCTCAAAAATGTTGGTGTTAGATGATCTTCATCATCTATAAGGGATGATGATTTTTATGTGGAATCTAATATAGATTCAGATATTGATGAAAATTTTGATCCTAATGAAGATGATGATGATGAATCTAATATTGATTATGATTCTAATTTATATGAAATTAATATTGTGATGAGATTGGAAGATAGTGTTTGGATTATGGCCAAAAGTAGGGCTTATTGGGTATCATTGTCTGTAAATATTCTCTTCAATTTTATCTTGGTGATGAAGGCTTTAGGATGAAGTGAATTTTAGAAATGAGAGATATAATGCAATGGATATAAGGTGAAGGTTTGGTCAATGATGGGTTATTATTTTTCAAATATGGGTTCATTGTCTTGGCCTTGGTTTGGAAATGGAAGGGTTTGATCATGATTAGGAAATGAATCTTGAAATATCCCTTATTTATTAGTCTCAAATGTGGATTCATCTAGATTTTTCTCAATTTCAATGTCATTATGGTGAATTAGGTCTTGGATGTAATTTTTGAAATTATGACATCTATTAATAGAATTCCCTTGTGTTATATGGTAGTGGAAATATTAGCCTTCTCTATAAAAGGGGGTTTTAATTTTTTTTAGATCAAGAGGCCTTTTTTGTGGGTAGATGATCATGTTTGTGATAACTAAATGATGAAATATAGCTTCTAAGGACACATTTTGAGGAGAATATTGTCAATCTTCACAAATTTACTTAGACATGGAAGCATTTGACTCAGATGTTTTTTTGGGGTATAATAGTGACTCAGTATAGAAGGATGATAGTATTAGATGTGAATTAGGGGACATAATGGTATTAGATAGGGTTTCTAAGATAGAGTTCCCTTTGCATGTACCAACACACATTACACCAAAAATAAATGTGCATGAATATGGATATATGCCAGGCTTAGATGAACATGATGAGGAGGATATTTCACTCTAAGTTGACCCCAAGGATGTGGAAAATCATAGACAAATCGATGAAGAATAAGAATAAGGGGATGGTTATAAAGTAATCAATGTTGAAGTGAATCAATCAAATGGGAGAAATGAGCATAATGAAAATAAGAATGATGAAGATGGTGAGGAAATGTGTGGGGAGGAAAGGAAATGTAAATAAATTGATAATAAAGTATATTAGGAAAGTGAACAAAGGTTATTTAAATATATAATTTTGAATAAAATACTAATGTTGGGGATTAGGGACTAACCAAACCATGACATTTAAGACATATGCACTCAAACTTTGAATTAAAAAAATGTCCCAAAAAAGGAATAAGATGAAGGAGAGGAATAAATATCAATACTATAAAAAGTATAGAGAACCACAAAGATATGGGACATGTTTAGGTGGAACCAATTATGCAAATAAGGCACCTATAAGATGATAAAGAATAAGATATATTTTATCATGGTTACCTAACTAGATGAGCCAGAGTTTGAGTTGCTCACAGATAGTATCACCAAAGAGGATCCATTTATGGAGAGAAAAAATGATCTTACACATTGACCCCTCTAAATTTACTAAATATCAATCATGGTGTATATTAGTTTAGCTAGTAGCCTAAGCATCCATAAAATATATTTTCAATAAATCCTATATGTGGAATAAAAAGATGAAATTTAAGAAGGTTAAAAAGAAATGTGTGCCAATAAAACCAAAAATATTTGTAATGGAGTTTAATATTTGAAAATTAAATGTGTAGATATGAAATATGCACCCAAGCCTAGTAGAGGGATGTTTTGTCACTTGGATTCACACCCTTGAGGATATGCTAAAATATCCTCATCCAAGTGACACAATGGAGAGATCTCTCTTGCTGTGGGTGACAATTTTGTTGAGATGAATATTTAGTAGGGATAGTTCCCTTGATGCAATTCTTGAAGCACTCTCTAACCTATCAATTTGTTTATAAAAAGGTTTAAGGAAAACAACTAAGAAACCAAATGAAGATGAACCAATGTATAATGTTATCCCAATTGATTGAAACCACTAATTAAAGACAAACAAGGTGCTTCTCACACAAGACTCACAACTCAAGATTCATTACTACATCAATGTTTCATATCCTAGATTCAAGAAGGTATATGATTCTTAGGAAGGGAATGAATGATTCCAAAGAGGGATAAAATCATGGACCAATTTTAAGATATATATACACTTAGAAAGAATACTAAAAAATAACTAGAACAATCTTATTTCTATAAATTGGTAGACCATCAAGATTACAAGCTAGAAAAGACAATCTTTCACTAGAATAGACCAACAAGATTCAAGTCATTACTCAATATTATAGCATATGAGTGGAAAAAACACTTGTATATTTATTTAAGCATTATTTAAGTACAAATATGGCCAAATTTTTCCCAATAAACAATGGAGGCTTTAGAAAAGATCTGAAAGAATGCATACATATAACTTTGAGAGAGAAATCAAGAAAAGGAGTCCAAAGGTCACTCAAACATGTTTAGCATTGAGAATATTAGTTACAATTTCATGTGAAAGAGGGGTGAGGTGATTCATGACATGTTAGGAGGTATACCTGTCCAAAAAAGTCATAAGAAATGGTGAAAAGTGACATAAAATCTTTAGAATTGGCACAAGAAACTGCCTCTATCAAAGACCATCCATGAACATTTGAAATTGAAAATAGGAGAGTCAACACATAACACTATTCGAGGGAAATGGAACTCATTGAAACAATTAGTAAATGTTCCTCCTAACTATTAGCCATCCTTTAGACACCTATGTTTATGGATTTCATAGAAGCTCTTTGATTTGGTTAGCTATCAGTGATGACTCAAACCATCGACCTATCTATCATTTGCTTGTTTTGTTTGCACCAGATGTTCAAGATCTTACCATTTTTTACTTCCACATTTTCCCTTAGGTTCCTACCAAGCCTTTTAACACCAATGAATATTTTTTGTAGTTTTAAATTGACATTTGTGGGTCATCACCCTCTCATTCATTCAAGATATTTTCCTTGGACACTTTTTCTTATGGACCTAATTTCTTTTAGAATTTATTTCCTATGGGTCTTTTCTCCTGCACTTATCAACCTTTCAGTCATTTGTTTCGGCATTTTCTCCAAAGAGAATTCATTCAAATTTTTTGATTTTAAAAATATCTATGGACAATTTTTTCATGAACAAGGTCTTCAATAATTTTGACTTGAGTAATTAATTTGGACAAAAATCCAAAGGAATTATGCCTTAGGTATTTTTTTGATAGAAAACTACCTCCAACTCTGGGAGATGCCCTTTGGATTTTATAAATGATCTCTTCAAATTTTTTGTTTATGCCTTTCACAAAAGGAAAATACCCTCCATAACTCTTGCAAATACCCTTTGGCTTTTCTATTTGGTCCACTTCATTGTAGATAGGTACCTTTCATAAACTTTGCAAAGAACCATTTCTGTAAGAAAAGTACCCTTCATAGAAATTTAAAAGGACCATTCTTTGAAAGGAAGTACCCTTCGAAAAAGTTTGAGCTAGGCCATTTAATACCTTTCAAGAAAAATATTAAGTGCCTTTCAAAAAAATGAAAATGACCCATTTGGATTTCTAAAATGGCCCCTTAGCCCAAAAAATGTCCTTCAAGGATAGTTTTAAGGTCCTTCGGTGAAATTATTTTAGACAAAATTTTTGAAACAATTTTTGACACTTGAATAGAAAAACCCAAAATAATTCTTGCCAAAAGAAAGAAACCTTGCACTTTTGACATGGGTTTTGAGTGGAACACCTCCTCCAAATGAAATATACATATTAGGAAAACCCAAAGTCTTGTGGTTATGAAAACCCAAAGTTGAAAACCAAGATAAACATGAAGTGAATGACTAAGCTCAAATGACTAAGTCTAGAAATGTTTTCGAAGAAAGTATTAGAACATGATCAACTTTACTTGTGCTTTGGTGAAGGATCTCAGACTTAGTAAATAGGAATTTTGAACTAGGATGAACAAACCCACATGATCATCTTCCTTTTCAACTACTACATGTGCAAGATCTAGCACTTTGAAAATGTTATTTAAACTCTACTTAGACCTATTATCATGCATAAAAGAAATTGAAAGGACCTAGACAACAAATTGATCAAAGATAATAACATTCATATTACATTGAGTAAACCTAAGATGACTTTATGACATTACATTTACCCCCTAAAAGATATAAAGGCCAAATTTTCATATAGGGGTTCCCAATTTTTACCTACATGGTTAAAAATTAGTCAAAAAAATGGTGACTCATAGGGGCAGTATGCCTGCTATACTGACCAGACCAGTAGCCTAAATAGTCAATTAGGCATGGAGTCATTTAAGGACACATAAAAATACCCTAAAAAATAGACCAAATTAGAAAGGAAACTCATACCATGAGATGCAACACATAACAAGAACAAGACAAAAATAAGACACAAAGCAAAGGAAGACACAAAACAACTCACACATGTACGTAAACACTTAAGGAACACAAGTAAATCAAGAAGTATGTACAAGGGAAGAGGAGAACCTTAGTAGAAATGATTTAGATATATCCCATTGACTGGGATATGAAGTTTCTCTCCATCCAACTTTGAGAGTTGGAAGGCATTGTGCTATTTGCATTATGTGATCACACACGGGCCACTCCACAAAGCATCAAACTTTGTGTGTCTTCCTAGCTTGGCCCTATTTTCATCCCATTTTAAAATGATATCTCCTTCTTCAAAGATCCTCAACATGGATTCATTATCACAATATTTCTTTATTTTCTATTGGTGAGTAGTCATAGTGTGCATATCTTGATCTCTTGTCCCTTCAAGCTCCATCAACTCACATAGCCTGACTTCCATGCTATCATTCTCCATCAATTGTAGCTGATAGGTAAGATCTAAAGCTAGTAACTCAAGTGAGATAGTAAATCTAGCTTCCCTTCCATAGACAAGTGTATAGGGCAAGTTTCCAATTGCTCTCTTTGGTGTAATCCTATCAACCCAAAGGGCTATCTTTAGCTTGGTATGCCAGGTTCTTTGATTTTCCCCCATTGTCCTATTAATTATCCTAATTAAGTTCTTGTTTGGGGACTCAACTAGTATATTACCTTAGGGATAGTATTTGGAGGAGGTGATAATATAGATATCATGCTTTAAAGCCCATTCACTTATCCTTACTCCTAGAAAAGCTAATGCATTATCTGAGATTATTGTTGAAGGGGCTCAAAATCTTGTTATTATACCTTCATAGAAGTCCAAGACTAAGTTTTCATTTGCCTCCTTAAGAGATAAAACCTATATCCATCTTGTAAAATAATAAGTGGCTATCAATATCCACTTATGACTAGCACTAGAAAGTGGATTGATTAGGCCTATGAACTCTAAACCCCATTACAAGAAGGGTTGTTAAACTTGGATTAGATAAAGAGGCAAGGAAGCTAGATTTTGTTTGCCATAAAAAATAGTACACTTTTAGCATTTCCTTACCCAAGCATGAGTGTCCTTAAACAAGCCAGGCCAAAAGTAACCAGCCCTCATAATCTTAGCAACTATGGTTCTTAGAGCAAAGTGACCACAAGCTAGTCCATCATAAAATTCAAACAATACTTTATCAATTTGATCCAAATCAATACACCTCAAAAGTATCCTTGAAAATTTATTTATAAATATCACTCCATCAAAAAGTACATAAGGAATGGATTGTAGCCTAAAGTACCTTCTCTTGGCCCTATTGAGACCTTATGGACACTCACCAGTTTGGAGGAAATGGATCATGTATTGTATCAAAATTTTCATAGATGAAGTTAAATCTATCACAAAGTCATCATGAAGTACCAAAAAAACTTTTTTGTCTTTCAATTCTGAAGCGAGATGCTCACGCAGTCTTTTTCCTTTCACTAACTTGGTAGTTTTGATCTCCACATTAGATTCCATCACCCTTGTGATCCATCCTGCCCTCTTTTTATTCAATTATTTGTTTAAAAAAAATTATTTAAAAATAGGATGAGGCATGAAAATTTGAATTTTGTTGTTAGACAACATATGCCTAAACTTATTTAAACTCCTTATGACTAAAAGCACTTATTTCTCAAGATATGTGTATCTTGTTTCATAGCCTTCTAAACCTTGGCTGAAAGAGGTAATAGGTTGTTCCAAATTCTCATCATTTTCTTGGGTAAGCATGGTATAAATAACCTCTTCATTTCCAAAAGTTTACAAATTAAAGTCCTTGGAGAATTTTATACTTGCAAGAGTAGGAGCTTGGGCAATGGCTTGCTGTATCTCTTCAAAAACTTTCATTTCTCCTTCTTGTCCAAGTGAATATCTCATCCTTCCTTAACATAGATGTTAGAGGTTTGACCAAATTATAAAATTTAAGAATAAACCTCCTAATGAAATTTATCTTACCAAAGAAACTTTGTAAACTCTTCTTATGTTTAGGCAAAGACAATGCCAAGATGGCGTTCACCCTTTCTAGATCAATGGACAAGCTTTTCTTAGAAACAATATGTCCTAGTAGTTTGCCTTCATAGAAAACAAACACATGATTATTTAAGTTTAGAGATATCCACAACTATCTACACCTCTCAAAAATATACCTTAGGTGCTTCAAATGATCTTTTGCTTCTTTGGAGAAAACTATCACATCATCAAGATATACCAATACAATGTCATTGATTAATCCTTGAGAAGCCATATCCATTGCATGTTTAAAATTAGATCTAGAATTAGACAACCCAAAAGGAATTTTTATATTATCATATGTACCCCATTTAGTAGTAAAGGCTATCTTATATTGGTCACTTTCCTTCACCAAAATCTGATTATACCTAAAATACCCATCAAAGATAGAAAACCTTTCACTACCAGACACAACATGCAAGATTTGTTCCATGGAAGGGAGTGGGTAATGATCCTTCAAATACACTCTATTAAAGTCCCTAAAATCAGCACACAACCTTATCTCTCCATTATTTTTTCTAATGGGAACTAGGTTTGCCAACCAAGATGAATGATTAATGGGAAAGATGATTTTGGACTCAATCAGTTTGGTGAGTTCTTTCCTCATGAGAGGCTCAATCTTGGGATTGATTGGAATTTTTATTTGATTAATAGGCTTATCATTCTCATATAACTCTATATTATGTTGAACTAGATTCAGATCAAAACCTTTTAAATCACTATAATCCCATGCAAAGACATCAAAAAATTATTTGCATAACAAAATTATTTGCATAACTCAATTAAAGCATGCTTATCTTCACTAGTACATACCTTCCCAAGTGCAAGCAATTTATATTTGAAGATTTGAACCTTCTCATAGTTTTCCTTCTTGGTATATATTCTTACCTTCTCTTTCTTTATCTGGTCATCATCATTGAATATGCTCTCAAGAATGACTAGACCTTTAGGGAGTTTTTAAGACTTCAATTACATAATTTTCCCTCCATATTGTTGTTGTAGTTTAGAATGATTTTTAGAAGAAAACTCAACTTATTGTATAAAAAGTGCTATTTTTTAACACTATCAAATACCTACCAATTAGTGACATTGTCTAGTATGGAGGGCCTTACAATCAATTTTAAATGAAGTTGCTTCTTATCTTCTTTTATCCCTTTTGGAACATCAAACTGAGCTTCAATTTCTGCCAATATATTAACATGCTTGTTATCTTCACTTGAAATAGAAGTGATGTTAAAGGATTTGAATTCTTCCACAAGATCCCACACTCTATGATTATAGGATTTAAGCAAAGAGTTTTTTTTGTCAAATTTTTCTCTCTAACTTTATTGACAATAAGTTTTCTATCACCAAACACTTGAAATTCTTTGACACCTTGTTTCATTACCCACTCAAGGCCATGAATGAAGGAATAATATTTGAATACATTACAAGTACAAGATAACTATAATTTTAAGGTTGAAAAATACCTTTTCTTGAAGGTGAAACCAACATTGCTCCACCACCAGCCCCAATCTTCCATCTAGACCTATCAAAGAAGAGCTTCAATAAAACACTCACCTCTTCACTTAGATTCACTATATTGGGTATGAAGGAATCCTTCTCATGCGTATAGTACACTCAAAGACTACATTATTTAATTAAATTTTAAGGATCATGCTCATAGTTGTCATCTCCCCACTCATCTAGGAATAAATCAGAATCCCTTAAGGGAAGATGATGGAGATTGGTCAATATGAAGTTCTTCTTCATCAATGATAGCATAATTAACATTTTAAACCTTTGGTGAGAAAGGTTCCAAGTGATCTCTATGAATAGGTTTTGACTCAATCTTCACTTTAGTGCGATACTTTATCCTAAACACCATGTTTTCAATTGGCTACAAAATATCTGCCTATCTTGGATGTGAAGTCTCTTGATAAGCAAAGAACAAAATAGGGAAGTAAATATACCACCACCACATCATGAAGAATTTAAAAATTATGAAAATCATGAAGTATCAAATTTAAACCTTTAAATACTCCCAAAGTCTTGGTTGGTGATCCATCTAATTACAAAACTCATTTAGTTATTGGCTCATACTTGAGGCCTAGCTTATCTGCTATACATTTGGGCATAACTAATGTGCTTTCTCCACTATCTATAACACAATTTTAAAATAATAAATCACCAATAGTTAGAGATAGGTAAAAATTATGAGTCTTCTCATCTTTATTCACTTGACCATCTATAGATTGATTTTCATTTACCAAAACCACATTATCATTTCTAGATGGGCCAACTTGTTTACCCAATCCATGTAATTCGTTTTGGAGCATATCTTTCTACCATGGTAATTTTAGAAAATCCAAAAATGAGATGTTCATATTAAGATTCTTCATCTGGTCCACCACATTGATGGAGGGATTACTTACCCTGGGGTTCTCTTTATAAACATTATCACCTTGTGATGTAGCTTACGGAGGTAGAGTTATAGTAGCTGGCCTAAAGTTTGAAATCCTTTTATTTTCTCAAATTTTAAGAGATTTCTTAGAACATATTACCATAGGATATGATGTATAATAATAATAGGCTCCTTGAACTTCATCCACAACCCTCTTCTTTGATCTAGTGTTGACAACCACACTAGCATTAATGTTGTTTGAATCTGCCAAGTTATTGATGGCACAACACTCTCCTTCCAAGTGTTTAATGAGAGTAGAATCAAATTGGACTTGACCACCTTCCATCCCATGTTGCATTGACATCTCAAAAATTGGAACTTGTGGGACTTGATTTCCTTGCATTGTCATGGTTTAGCTATACATCTCATTTGCATAAACAACTTGTTCTTGACTGTACTCAAAAGAAGGGTAGCATGGTTGTTATTAAAAAAGATTTTTTTGGGTGGGAACAAGGGATTAAAAGGATGAGAAAGAATTTGGATTATATCTTTGATAAGGCCTACATTGTGTGATTTGACCTTGTCCATGCACACTATTTTATCATTGGAAGGAACTATAGTAGATTTGTCATGACTAGGAAAAGGGGCTAATGTAGGCAATTCAAATTCATTAGGAGGTTGTAAATCAGGGAAAAAAGGCATTGCGGGTCTAAGAGATATCTTCCCTTTTTGGACAAGAAAATATTTTGCATTTATATCTATCTCATATGTATCATGGAGTGTATTCCCCCCATAGATTGAATCATCATGGAAGCATCACTGTTTAACACCTTTAGGTAATACAAAAATGCATAGTTTGGTGTAGGCATCACAAGAGTTGGAATCCTATCCCATGTTTTTTAGAACCTAGTATTAAAGTATTGCATGAATTCATGTTGTCCCCTCTTGATTGTGTCAATTGCTCAGTTAGAGATAGGTGATCACTTTTGTCTCTAAACCTATTAGTCAATATATTTCCCAACTCATTCCATGAGCCAATAGAATTTATAGGTAGGGTCCCATACCAATCCAAAACTTTTCCTTTAAAAGACAAGGCCAAAAACCTAATAGCTACATTTTCTTGGGTGATGTTGTGGATATTAAAAAAGTTTGATATATTCCTAATGTGCTCAATGGAAATAATAGGACCATCCCCACTAAAATATGGGACACTTTTGAGGGCCATCGGTGAAAGGGAGATGCCCTGGTGAAAGGCACAAAAGGTTGTCATATAACCATATTGGAATGATCACTATGGATGTTAGGAATGGAATGTAACACAAACTTAGAATCTTTAAACACAAAATCTCTTTTGTAAGGATGAGTGTTGAAAAACGTAAACCTTTTCGTGGAATATGGAGGTAGTTGCACAAATTCAAAAGGTACACCTTTAGGAAAAGACCTAGTGGTTACCTTCATCATGGAAAGAAAGACTTATCATCAATCAAAGACTTGAATTCTTCAATGGAGTTTCCAGGTACTAAATGTAGATGTTTGTTTCAAATTCACTTATGCCAAGACCAACACCAATCTTGAATAATCTTATAGAACTTAGAAGTCCCACTAGGCATGTTAAAAACTATTGTCACTTGGATTCACACCCTTGAGGAGATGCTCAGCTCTCCTCATCCAAGTGGCACAATGGAGACATCTCTCTTGCTGTGGGTGACAATTTTGTTGAGATGAATCTTTAGTAGGGCTAGTTCCCTTGATGCAATTCTTTGAAGCACTCTCTAACCTATCAATTTGTGTATGAAAAAGGTTAAGGAAAATAAATAAAAAACCAAATGGTGATGAACCAATGTATAATGTCCTCCAAATTGACTGAAACCACTACTTAAAGATAAACAAGGTGTTTATCATATAAGACTCATAACTCAAGATTCATTACTACATCAATGTTTCATATGCTAGATTTAAGAAAGTATATGATTCTTACAAAGGGAATGAATGATTTTAAAGAGGGATACAATCATGAACCACTTATAGGATATCTATACACTTAGAAATAATAATAGCAAAGACCTGCAACAATCTCTTTTCTTAAAATTGGTAGACAATCAAGAGTACAAGATAGAAAAGATAATATTTCACTAGACTAGACTAACAAGATTCAAGTCATTACTCAATATTATAACATATGAGTGTCAAAAACGCTTGTATATTTCTTCAAGAGTTCTTTAAGTACAAATAAGGCTAGAGATTTCCCAATAACTAGTGGAGGATCTTGAAAAGAGCTAAAATAATGCATGCATATAGCTTTGAGAGAGAAATCAAGCAAAGGAAGTCGAAAGGTCACTCAAACATGTGTCACCTTGAGAATATAAATTACAATTTCATGTGAAAGAGGGGTGAGGTGAATCATGACATGCCAGGAGGTCTACTTGTCCAAAACAAGTCATAAGAATGGTGAAAAGTGGCATAAAACCTTCGAAATTGGCATAAAAAATTGCCTTTATCAAAGACCATCCATGAACGTTTGAAACTGAAAACAAGAGAGTTACCGCATTATACTATTCAATGGAAATGGAACTCATTTCAATAGTTAGCAAATGTTCCTCCTAACTGCTAGCCTTCCTCTGGACACCTGTGTTTGTCAATTTCATAGAAGCTCTTTGATTTGGTTGCCTGACAATGATGACTTAAACTATTGACCTATCTATTCTTTGCTTATTTTGTCTACATCAGATGCTCAAGATCCTACCATTTGTTACTTCCACATTTGCCCTCAGGTTCCCACCAAGCCTTTTGACACCAATGGCTGTTTTCTATAGTTTGAAATTGATGTTTGTGAGCCATCACCCTTCTCATTCATTCAAGATATTTTCCTCAGACACTTTTTCTTGTGGACATAATTTCTTTTAGACTTTATTTCCTATAGGTCTTTTTTCCCACACTTATCAAAATTTCAACCATTTATTTTGGCATTTTCTCCTGAGATAATTTATTTAGATTTTTTGCTTTTAATAATTTCCATGGATAATTTTTTTGTGGACAAGGTCTTTGGGACTTTTTACATAGTTAATTCCTTCAAAAAAAATTATGAAGGAATTAAGCCTTAGGTATTTTTTGATATAAAACTACCCTCATCTCT
This sequence comes from Torreya grandis, assembly GCA_037957365.1. Classification (NCBI taxonomy): domain Eukaryota; kingdom Viridiplantae; phylum Streptophyta; class Pinopsida; order Cupressales; family Taxaceae; genus Torreya; species Torreya grandis. The sequence continues at coordinate 2,677,929 of JARHVA010001841.1, forward strand.
AGGAGATACCCTTCGTATTTTGTAAATGATATTTTTGAGTTTTCTATTTATGCCTTTACTAAAAGGAAACCACCCTCCAAAATTCTTGAAAATGCCCACCCTTTGGGTTTTCCATTTGGTCCTCTTCATTTTAGATAGGTAGCTTTTGGAAACTTTGAAAATTATCATTTCTCTAAGAAAAGTACCCTTCAGAGAAATTGAAAAGGACCATTCTCTGAAAGGAAAGTACCATTCAAAAAAGTTTTAGCTAGGCTGTTTCTTCAAGAAAATACCTTTAAGGAAAAATGTTAATTGCCTTTCATAAAAATGAAAATGATCCATTTAAGCTCAAAAAAGGTCCTTCAGGGAAATTGTTTTGAAAAAAATATTTGAAACAATTTCTAACACTTGAAAAAAAATGCAAAATATTTCTTGCCAAAAGAAAGAAACCTTGCACTTTTTGCCATGTGTTTTGAGTGTAACGGCTCCTTCGAAAGAAATATACATAATAGGAAAACCCAAAGTCTTGTAGTTATGGAAACCTGAAGTTTAAAACCAAGATAAACCCAAAGTGAATAGCTGAGCTTGAATGACTAAGTCAAGAAATGTTTTCAAAGCAAGTATTTGAACATGAACAACTTTACTTGTGCTTCAGTGAAGGATCTCAGACTTAGGACACAAAAACTTTGAACTAGGATGAACAAACCCACACGATCAATTTCCTCTACAAATACTGCATGTGCAAGATATGGCACTTTGAAAATGTTTTTTAAACTCGACTCAGACCTATTAGCATGACTCAAAGAAAGTTGAAGGACCTAGACAAAAAACTGATCAAAACTAATAGCATTCATATTATGTTGAATAAACTTGAGATCAATCTATGACATGATATTTACCCCCTAAAAGATATAAAGGCCACATTTTCATATAGGGGTGCCCAATTTTGACCTACAAGGTTAAAAATTGGTTAATAGGATGAACATAGAGGCCTTGTCTAATAGTGACAAAATGATAATCATGATCAACTACCTACTCAAGAATAGTTTCAAAGGAGATGGCATTGATTAAAATAAACTGGAATAGGATAAGGCACAACTTGAATTCGATGAACATTTTAGGAGCTAAAGATAAATTTTTTATAACCTCCAAAGAAAATTAGTGACAATTGAAAAGGTGTCATAGAACTTCATGCATCTAACATAAATTATAAGTGCACATCTACTTGATGAAAATTATAAAAAAGAAGATATAGTGATGCAAGTCTACCAAACATATGACGTAAATGAGAGGAATAATATTTTTAAATAAGTTAAAGTGCTAGGGGAGAAAATAGAGATAACACAAAGAGATATGAATAAGGTATTTAGGGTTTTTCAATGTAAGGTAATTGAAAAGGAAAAAACCATTCAAGAGGTTTTCAAAAAAAATCCTCTTGAGATAACATACTCAAATCTAAATGACATTGAGCTCTAATCAAGGTTCATTTTAAGAGCCCATGTCAAAAACCCCTTTAGTTTATTTAGGTGAATCTAATTCATAACCTTGGTGAATCTAAGTATATTTGAAAAAAAAATCACCTTTTAAAGTTTTATATACAAATGCCTATTAGCATGTTTGGTTCAAGGTTGATGGCATCACTTGGGACCATGTTGTTGGGTGAGATCATGCTATTGGGTGACATCATGTTTTTTGGTGATAATATGTTTTCATCTAGCACCATGTTGTTAGGGGATAACATATTACCACCTAGCACCATGATGTTAGGAAACAAAATATTGTCACACGATTGTATGGTGCTAAGCCATAACATGCTATTGATGAACAACATGTTGTCACTCAAAAACATGGCGTTATGAGATGACATATAATTTCTTGATAACATGCTACTGCTCAGGCCTAATGGTGCCAATATAAGACCGGTAGCTACCAATCACATGAATTAGTTACCTCCATTTCCCTAGTAAGTTGTAACTTATAAATACCCCCCATGGCCCTCATTTTCACACTTTATTCATAGGTTTATCTTGTCCTACTTGCTCTTCTTCAAATTTTTAAAAACAACTCTTAATCAAAATGGCTTTAGCTACTAC
>JARHVA010001841.1:2685000-2747500 GCA_037957365.1 Torreya grandis
AGATATTTGTTTTTCACTGACATTTCAAGGATTCAATTTGAATTTTGAATCCTTACTATGATATGTTGCAGTGATGTTTTTGTAGAAGCATTTTTAATGGAGACTACTCTTTTGGGGTCCAAAAGCACTTAGTGGGGAGGTTTGATCTAGGTGGATCTCTCCATTTGTGAAAAAAATAAAAGTTTCCATATTCTGATAAAAAATGATTGCACAACATAGAGCTCATCAAGAGATTTCTATTGCTTTTCATGGTTTGAAAAATTGAGCTCGAATACTCAGGATATAACCAGTTGAAGAAATCATGCAACCAGGGTGTCAAAAGTGACGAGGCTCAGTTGTGGAATGCCAAGTGGACCAATCTCCATTTGACACATGGAAAATAAATAGGGGGAAAAAAAATTTGTTAAGTGTTTTATTTTTGCACATGATATTTGACATTTTCAAATAAGAATAGGTGCCAAACCTCCACGCCACAAACACTAAACAAACCTCCCTCATTCCTAGGCGTTTGACTAGCTAGGTGGCAGTCAAAGTTGGCACCCAAATCTTTGATGTTTGAAAACTTCAACCCACTTGCTAATTTAAGCATTAAAACAACCTTTCCCAAAAAATGTGGGACTAAATCCTTGGTCAAAGCGTGCACATTGAGGAAGGACGCCCTTGCCCACTTCCCTAAGCACCTAGAAAGGAGGAAGAGAGTTTGGAACTTGAGACTTGGCACCTAAATGGATAAGGCCTTGACCACTTCAGCCACAGTGGTTAAAGTGCTATAAAAGGGAGTAATTTTTACATGTATTGACATGAAAATTTGACTGTGTTTTATTTTTAAGAGGCCGAGAGCTAGATAAGAGCTTGGAGATGGCTTTAACAAGCGGTTATTAATCCAATTTCTGACCTCTATACATAGGGTAAGCCTTTCAGTTATTATTTTTAATTGAAAGAGAATGTTATTTTTTTGTATAAACCAATAGTTGAAGTGAAGGGACCAAAGCACATTCAGAATGGGTTAAATACTGAGGAAGGATTCCGTGTGACTGAGCTTGAGTTTATCAGTGAAGGTGGAATTCTTGGATAGAAATCAGGCCTGAGGGAGGTTGTGCAATGTTTCCAAATAATTTGTAAGCCATTTGTTGTGAAAATTTAATAGAAATAGTCCTCACTATTGGGTAGACCCAGAGACGTAGGCAATCAATGCCGAACTCCATTATCAATTTCATGTGGTAATTTGTCATTATTGCATGTTTTATTTTCAAGTATTCTAATTTTTAATTAATCAAGAACTCATGCAATATTTGAAAAATTTACAATTTATGACATTCAATTTAAAAAAAAAAAATACATTTTTATTGGTGAATGGAAGATATCAGTCTTTTTGACAATTCTAATCCAATTCAATAATCGAGAATACTTTGCCAAACAATTTGCAAGTTTTTTTGAGTATTTTTGAGAATTTGTTTATTTTGAGAAATTCAAAATCTCTATGTTTAAAAATTCACTTTGAGTTTTTCAGTTGTGTTTACGGATCACTCAAAGATTGACGCTTTATGTAAACAAGCTCAATATAGGTTGATTTTTATTAATAATGTGTACAATGATAATGTTTTAGGAATTATGATAAATAGGTTGGAAAATTTAAATGGAGAAGCCCTTGCCTATTCAATAAATGGGTTAGAGATATAAACCTTGTTTCCCTTGCCCAAACAGAGAAGGAAAATGTTTTGGTAAGTTTTCATCATTTCTAACATGTATTCTTGTTATTATAATTTTTATGTACTTGAGTATTATATTTTATTTGTCAATTTTAGGAAAAATATTTGATGATATAAGCACAACTTATTAATATTCATTTGAAAAACACCTGCAAAAGCATAACCTCAACTATTGCATTGAAGGTAAAGCTTGTTTTTTTTAAATAAATAGAAAAACACTTTGAAGAAAATTATTAAAGAGCATGGGATGAATACATACATTTTATTGAAGAATAAAATGGATGGAAATCCAAGTAATCTTTTAGTCAGCAATGCATCAAATGAGGAGAGAGAAAATCTTACAAATATCAATTTTGCTCTAGAGGATCTTCTTAAGGAAGGAGTTATCAATGAGGGCACAAGGGTAGGTCAAGAGAGTGGGTTTTCTATGGAGGGTAGAAGAACACAACAAGTGGGCGAAGAGGATGTTGGAGGAAGATGTTAGTTTATTTTTAGAAAATTATAATGTTCCAAATGACTGATTTCTATTCAAGATAGTTTATTATGTTTGAAAAAACTTGTTTTATTCAACATTATACATGTCAATGTCAAATAATATCTGTTGCACTTTATGTTTGAAACACTCTTGGTTTGTAATTTTATGATTTTATATGTGTTGTGGTTAAGCTTAGTTAGCTTCAAGTATTCAATGGTTATACTGTTATAGTAGTTGTACTATTTGAAATAATCTTGGTTAAATGTATTATTTAGATTTTTTTTAGTCTTAAATATTTTTTAGGTAATGTTCAAAATAAATGTTAACTATTAAACACTTATGTAAACAATTATTAATTTATAGGGACAAAGATATATTATCTGTTACACTATGTTTGAAACACACTTGGATTATAATTTTATGATTATAAATGTGTTGTGATCAAGCTTAGCGGCTAGATTTAAATATTCAATGGTTATAGAAGTTGTACTAATTGAAATACACATAATTGTAATAGGACAAACAATGAAGTTTTTAATTCCAGTCTATTGAAGAAGCATTGATATATTTTTACTATCAAAATTTCATAATTTTTAATGTGAAAGTGAAGACATCAATTCTAATTGACTCTCGATTAATACATAGAGGTTAAGAAGATTGAAAGTAGATTACATGCATGAAATAGATTACACAATTTAAACAATTTGAACATGAAAAAATATGACATATTTTAGAAAACCATAATTTCTATACATATCAAACTGAAACATGAGTTGATGAAATAATCCTCAAGAAACTTGCTCATCGTAAGTGTGATTTGCATCTACCATGTTAGTGCCATATTCAATCTCAGTATTAACATCCTCTAAAGTGGTCACTATATTATTAACACCTCTTCTTTCAACTAGATAACTCCATGTTGCCAGTGCTCTTTCATAAGGAAACTTGTCCACATAATAATGCAAAACATAAGTCTCAAGCAAGTCTCTAGATTTTTATCTAATCTATTTCTACGTTTTAACTTCATGAAAGATAATGCAGTAAACACTCAATTACATTACATATAATCTAAAATCATTGTTTGAATAAGTTCATATATTCTGAAATATTCACTAATAATTTCTTGTAAGATGTTACTAGGATAAATTTTTTTCCATAACTGTGTAATTACACCATTTTTAGTTGGGTCACTTAAATACTAAAATTGATCCATCATAGTAAATCTGAACTATGTTAACTGAGATGTTAGTAATTTTTTTATTAAAATAACATTAATCTCAACTCCATTCACCTTTATAGGTTTAAAAAAATGCTTAGTAATTGAATGCATGCATTTGTGAAATAAACTACTAATCTATTGATTGTTAACATTGTTATAAAAAATGGGATTGACAACTCCCATGCCCTCCAATAACTCATTCCTTTTAAAATGTTATATGATCTTAGTAGATAAACTTTGTGATATTTGGCTTAATTTAATTAACATTTTATATAAAATAATATTATATAGTAGATGTATTATAGGTACATTTTTAGGTTCATCTCCCACAACTTCAAGTCTTTTATAACAAGTGTGCATTGTGGTCTCATTTCCATTTACCATGAAACAAATATGATCATTGATATTGAATTTCAAATAACTCTCAAGATTCTAAAAATCTATCAAAATTTTCTAGGTTCTAAAAATAGGTTTGTGAAAGCTTTCATTCAATGTGTATAATATATCTCAAGATTGACATACACATTTTCTCAAATGTATGAATTAAATAATATATATAGATCTCTCCTGGTCATTATTCATTAAATAATTGATTTCCTTCAACATTGACAAAATATCATATAATGTAATTAATTTTTCAAAATTTTTAAAATGGTATAAACAATATTTTACTTTGTCAATTTCTCTATGGTATTTATACATAAAACTTGCTAAAGATGGATATTCCTCAAAAAATTTGTATGCAGGTTCATAGATGAAAATTCATCTTGTATCAACATATTTTAATATTTTTTACCATCAGTCACCCCAATTGCAAATTTTTAGAATTCCAAAATTTTTTGGGCTGTTTGACATATAAACATATAAGTCACGAATGAAATCTTCCACTTTTGTAACATTACCAAATGTGCTAATAATATTGTATGAAAAATTCATCATATGATCGATGCAACAAATCATAATCATAAATGGGGCAACTATTATGTGAATGTGAACACAAAGATTGCTTCTATGCCCTTGCATCATTGATGCACCATCAATGCCAACACACACCAAATTCATATCTATGGCATAATCATCCATCCTAAATTTATCTCTTAAATTGGATGCAACCAATTTGTGAAGGTTTTTTGCATTGCAATTTTATACCATTTAATGGATAGCTAATAGATGAGATTGCCTTGAATAGTTTTTAAAAGTATAAACATGCATGCAAACCCATGATGTGTTGTTAACTACACGAACTTCATCAATGGATATTGAGATAAACAATGATCTCTTAACACTTCCTTTCAAAAATTCCTTCTCAATCATTGCTAGATATTTTTCCATTTCTAAAGCACTATTATCTGACCAATGAGATTGTGGAATATCAAGAAACACATTATGTTGAAACAAAATCTTATAATCTAAAAAATCTGAAATGAGTCTACCCATTTTTAAAATGTGGTAAATGGTAGAGAACTGTACATTTTTTGCCTTTAGATTGGATTACATAACTTTTCCAAATTGATCTTTGATTGTTACCTCTTTCTCAAAAATATGTTTTTATTATTTTTGATTATTTTTCATAATCATGTGCATATCTTACATGCATGCATTCTTATCTATTTTTTCATCTATGTGTTTTTGTTATCTATCCATTTGGGTACTTCACACACACACACACACACACACACACACACACACACACACACACACACACACACACACACACACACACACACTCACTCACACACTCTCACACACACACATGCAACCATAGTGATTCTCAATTATGTCCAATTTAAGTTGCATTCTGTGTTCTTTTTCAAATTTTCAACTACATATTGTCAATCTGCATTCTATTAGAATCTCATTACCATTTTTTGGCTCTATAGGTTCTATAAATGGATATTTTTATACCCAATCAACTTGAAAATACTTTCCAATTGTCCATGTACTTCTCTTCCTCTATTGATATTTTAATTAGAATTTTCAATAAAATTTTATTTCTGAAAAGAACTAAAATCTCTTCTGAATTGTCCAGAGGAGTGTCTTCTAGGGGTGGCATGTCATTGATAAAATCTTCAAGTGGTGAGATGTTATTGTGATTAATTATTTATAATGAAATAGTATCATTATCAATGATGATTTATACATTGAAATGGTTTTGAAATTATTCTATAATTAAAAAGAAACATTATTAATTTTTTTTAAAAATCAAGAAATCCCTATATTTGGAGTGTATGTTGTTCACATAATTATATTTATTAGTTTTTTAAAATAAGATAATATGTTTGATTCTACTAATATTTATTGTTATGTTTTAACCTTACCATCAAACACCATTTTAACATAGGGATGATGTTATAGGACTTGAGACATAGCCAGGTGATAGCAGTTCGGAAGGCACTATCAGGTGATAGTAATTAGGCAGTGGTAAAATACAGTTAAGAGGAAAAAGTTGACAAAATAGTATGCTATTAGGTGATAGCACTCTAGTAGTGTAGTATGTTGTTGGGTGATTGTAAATGGTCAGTATAGTTTTCTATCAATTGATAATAATCAGGAAGCATAGTATGCTATTGAGTAATAATAATTGGGATGGTACAATATGCTATTTGATTATAGCACTCAAGTAGCACAATATGCTATTAGGAGATAGTAGCCAAGCATTATAGTATGTTTTCAATCAACATCAATTTGGAAATAGAGTATGTTGTTGGGTGACAATAGTCATGTGGCATAGTATACTCTCTAGTAGTAGTAGTGAAGTGACAGAGAGGTGCTTGTAGGGATGTTGTCGAGCAGCCTCGAGAACTTAGAAATGAGGTAAAGAAAGAGGCTTAGATGGTAACCCTATTAAACATATATACTATATATATAAGGCAAATTACATGGCTTCCCCCATAATTATTGTAAATGATTAGCAAGTCGACCCATCATAAAAATTACATCATAAAATTTTAGGCAAATGGACCCTATGTACTACTCCCAAAAATTACCAAATTCAATTTCCCAAAACATGAATATTCATAAATTAACAAATATTCGCTACTAAAATTTACCATGGCTCCAATGGAAACCATCTGTGCTAAAATAACTAACTTTAGAAATGACAAACATGAAGGATTTGATAAAGGTTGCCCTTGCATGATGGGATAATTTAGAATAACATATTAAAGAAGATGGTCTCGATTTTTTGATAGTTCAAGATGCCCTAAAATGGATTCCCATGGGTGGGCACAATTATTATCTTTGGGTGATGTTGGATCCAAATTTTATCTAAGTATCAAGATGCGCACTTTTGGAGATTACATGGTGCATAGTATGTATCTTTTTTGAAGATAAGATAGGATAATATGACCAATAATTTGGAAAGACACATAAGGATGAAGGTTCGTATATATACCTAATAATATGGGAGCACTCTAAAGGATATTTACCTTATCATGGAGCTCACGTATGGTGATGAATTGGTCGACACATAATAAAGAGTGTTAGGATAACGGAGGAGGTTGGGCAGACCATTGAGTGTGAGAAAAAGAATTATCAGAGTGAGTCCATCAAAGAAGATCATCAAGACATATACTTTTTGAAGTGAATCTAGCATTGTGGAATTGATATATGGAGCTATTAGGATAAATACATTCATTTTAAGCAATTATAACTACTAAATATATAAATTTTTTATCACTTTATAAGCATGAATTTATGTAATGTAATTGCAAGGTGGTTCTTGAATACTATAAAATTACCTCTTGGATTAATCTTGCTATCATATAATAGAGTTTTAAATATTATGATTTTGATATTAAAATCTATTTTTACTTATTGAAAATACATAAACTTATGTATTATTTTAGTGCCTGAAATTACAATAAGCAATTTTAGGCCTTTGTTAAGATATTAAAGCCCACATGGAGGCAATACATGAAAATGCATAAAAGTTTTTTAAAACATGTATTTGAGCTAAGCATTGATGTTGAGGAAGGCCATGTAGAAAACAAAACTACACTACTATTTTTTTGAGTCCAGTAGAGGTGTTGACAAGTCCACGTAGGATTAAAAGGGATTACAACATTCTTTTGCCTATGTCAGCACTAGAAACCTGCCATGTAAGCATTCAAACTAAATTAAAGTTTTAATGGAACAAAGAGAAATGTGTGGAAGAGTTTGGCAGATATTTTGGGGTTGAATGCAAAGTTGACCAATTGCAAATAAAACTATAGAGTTCTGCTGGAAGTTTGGGTATTGAAACACAATTGTAAATGGGGGTAGGGAAGCCTAAATTTTTTTTTATGGTCAAATGCAATTATAAAAATTAAAAATTACACATTGCACTCCCATCCATGAAACCCATGATGGTAAAGAAAACAAGCATAGTATAAGTTAAGCTGTTGACTTTAGTTTGATTCATCTCCAAAATTGTAACTTGTCTCTCCATCTACATATCCTATAGAGAATATGGCATGATAGGTGAATGATGGAAAATAAAGTGGGAAGCAATTTAACAACTTTACTAAATTTTGATTTGCTAGTAGGTCTTCAAATCCCATATCCTTGTAATGTGTGCATGATAAGAAATGTACAGTTGGAAAACTCTTACCCATAACAAAAAGTAAGCTAGTTGTTATTTTCTATAGTAAGGTATAATGGAATTCAATGCTTGTCATGGTCATGCTGACCTTCTTTGATTTTTGACAAGATGTAAGGATGATGGTAATGAAATTACATAGATTGGGACTATTTGAGGTGTCATACCAGCTATGATTGGTTATACCATTATAGATATGCATATTTTAGGGTCTGTGTTTAGTCAAATATCACTTGATTTCAATGGGAAATCTAACACAGAGAAATAAAATCCTTATAATACCATGTGCTATAGGTGAGTCAAATGTGTATCCAAAAAAAAAAAAACCATGAAGCTACTTGAAATATAGTATGGATGTTGATGTCCTTAGAGAGTTGAGGACAAAGGTGGAGCTATCCAACCCAAATACAGGGTTTTGGTTACTTGATTTTTTTTACCACAAAATTTACAAGATTCTATAAGAGAAGAATCCGACATCGAGGGATAAGTTAATTAATGTTTACTATTTTATGAAGGACACATCTAAGAATTGAATGGTTAAAAAATTTTGAGAGTCTTTTTTTTTGGTTATTCATGAGGGTGAATCTTTATTAGAGTGTGAGTTCAAAAAAAGGAATGGTGTTTGAGAATATGTTTATCAAAAAAAATATGAGCCACACCAATTCATATAGCTTAATATGAGGTTTTCAGTTTACGTCCTTTGTTGTGAAGTGTCATGGTTCAGTTCTTGATCTCCTGGTCCTTGGTTTGTCTTGGACATGCGAAATTGAAAACTCACCACATATGCCAAAGGAATGGTTATTGGGCCAACATATATTAGTATTTAAGTCTGCTGTTAAGCTTTATAGAAAGCATTCTTCCCTTGTGGATGCTAGTGATGATTATGATGGTCTAAAGAGCCCTATATTAGAATCTTGTCTAATTAAGTAATTTATAGAAAGCATTCTTCCCTCAGCTCTAGATTTCCCCTATACAAAGGAATTATAAAATTATAAATGGGACCCAGATTTCCCCAAAACAAAGGAAAATTACAACTATGCAAAAGAAACCAAAATTTCCCCAAAAGTCAAAAAGTGAAAATTAATGCATTTTTGCATTAAAAAATGTGGAGGTAACCCTAAAAAGTAAATTTTTAAAATGAAAAGATGAAAAATTCAAAATGTGAAAAAGTAAGATGGAGCCAAAAAGAAAAAAGGTAAAATAACCTAAGTTTTTACATTTTTCATTACTTTGCTTGTTTAAGCACTGTATGGGAGAAATATTGTAGGTCTATAAATTTAAGGTGGGCCTTTCCAAAAGATAATTTTAAAATGGCCATGGATATGGATTAATTAAATGCCATCATTACAAGACTAGGTTATTCTTTGACATGCACTAGGGGAAGGTCAACTGTCAAAAATATTCTAGTTTTACAAATGAGTGGTCATAGGGCATCTTTAGGAAATTAAATAAAAAGACAAGGGGTTTGTTTGGACTTCACCAAAAATATTATCTTTTTAGTTCAAGCAAAAGGCATCTCCAGCCAAGAAATCAATGTTTAGGTTGTAAATCTTCATCATTACTTGTAGAGGTAGTTGGAACAATAATTTTTAGTGTAAAATGATGAAGATTCTAGGTGTGGCAAAGGATAGTTTCTAGTTGGGAGCATCTTGGTGGGACTTTGAGGGGTGTTTTGAAAATTTGTAATATTTCAAATTATAACCCACATTCTCAAATTTGTAAAGTGGTAAAATTGTATAAATAGAGAGCTTCTCCTCCATTCTAAGGTTGTTATTATTGGTCTTTGTTTTTCCTAAGTCTAGGCTCTTCCAATAAATTTTAGGTTCCATTTCTATGTGTAGACATTGTCTCCTTTGATAATGTTGTTGTAGCTATATAGTCATTAGCAAGATTTGAGATCATTTGTAATATGTCTCCCTTGTCCAACATGTAGAAAACTCACCATTCTTATCCCCATGATAGCATTATGAAAAATTGATGTATGTAAGATCTATTTTCAAGATAATGAAAATATTTGTGGTTCTCTAATATTTCCTATTGATGAAGTGCAATAATATGTTTTTCATGTTATGCTAATTAAACATTTGGTCCAATGTTCATTACTGGTTATCATTTTGAGCATATATCTGAATTATAAACCCTTTCTACATTTTAACTTAAAAATATGTGGTTGAATAAATTTTTAGGGCACCATAGGTTTATGGATTTGATAGGAAAAAGTGTTTAAAATTTTGGTTGTAGTGTATGATCTAGAATGTTAGGAATCGTTTGGTATTTCCCATTATCTTGCATGTGAGTTCTTCTACATATTTGCTAAGGAATATTGCCATGAATACTGAAAGAAACCCTATGGTTTGAAAACCACCAACACACCACTCCCATTTTAAAAAAATATATAATTCTCCTACCCTATTCTACCCTAAAAATAATACACCCTGTGAATACGTTAAGTGTTATTTGCCTTGCAAATGCATAAAATATTCCCTATATAACATGTGTTTGCATTTTATGCTTTAAATGCTAGCATTGAAAACTTTTATTTGACCCCTATTATTGAATATTCTTTATAATGAAGAATGAATTCATATACCCATCTTTCTTAAGTAGCTTGTATGTGACCTAGAGCATTTATTCATCTCATGCGACAACCCTTTCTAGGTAGAGTGAACAAGCTTGGTTGTGTCTTGGTCATATTTATTGTTCTTTGCGATGAAAATCCCCATGGTGGTTGAATTACAAAATCACTCCATGTGAGAAATCTACACATTAGGTCTTCTCACCTTGGTTTAAGTAGAGCCAAAATTAGTAGGGAGATGACCACACCCTTTGTTGGTTCCTCCCAATAATTTTATGTGTTTGATCTATTCTTGATGCCAAACCCTTCCTCATATATAACAAACATTAGTGGGTTTTTAATATTTTTTTTACCATTTTCTCAACTGTGCAAGGCCAAGAAAAAGAGGTTTACAACTAGGAGCCAACACTCAAGTGACACCATTGTTGGGGAGAAACTAAGAACCTTGGCACTTGTGTTATTGAGGACTCTTGTAGAGAGCTATAAGTACTTCATGTTTGAAAGTTATCCACATATATTTGCATTGATTTGACTATCTTATGGCTATCAATGTTGTAACACTTTACTGGGGAGTATTGAAGTCTTGGTCACTTGTGTTGCTAGGGATTATTATAAAGAGTTGTAAGTATTTCATGTTATGAAGTTCTCTGCTATCATTTTATACATTTGGAATATATTTGGTCCATTAATGTTACAAACTCAACTGGTGCCATTGTTGGAGACAATTCTTTTCACCCATGTTGTTGAGGACTCTTGTAGAGAGTTAAAATAATTTAGGTTCTATCAAGTTCTTTGTATTGGAACATTTTTATGCAAGTAATCTCAACTATATTTTCAAACAAATTTGTTTGTATTATCTCATAATTTTTAAATTTGAGATTGTTTGAGTTTTCTTCACTACTTCAAGTCATCAACAAGTTCAACACTCCATTGGGAAAGCTGGCAGAATTTGAAAGATATGACAAATTGACTTCTATTATGTTTCTTACAAAGCGTTGTTAAATTGCATGTTGGAAGGTGTTTTCCCCCTTTCAACATACTTCTAAAAAATTTAGTATATTTGCCTTATATTATCTCATCAATCATGTTTAAAAAAGTATAATTTTAGCATGTATCACAATTAGTTTGTTAACTGTTATATTCTAGAATTTTGATTCTAGTGGTGACTCCAGTTTTATCACCTAGTTTCAAGGAAGATCATTGCCTATTTTGAATATCTTTGTTAAGTTTCAAGTTTGAGTATTTTATTGTTTGCAAAGATATAAGGATTGAGATCATCTTTTAAATGTGATTCATCAAAACAACTTGTCTCACCCCTAAGTTTGCATCAAAGATGAAGGAGACAAGTTTGGAGGCCAGTTGAAAGGTAAAGTTTAGTAGCTAAGGATTCTCTAGATTACCAAGATTTTGATAATCTTGAATTTTTTTATTGAACTTACCATTATTGAAGACTTTCATATCTCTCTTAGTCATTATGAAACTTATAGTCCTATCTATTATCCATCTCCTTCTCTACCAACTGAATCCCCTCCCAAGTTTGATATACAAATACACCTCATTCAACCCCTCACAAGCCTTTTCCATTTGTTTATGAATCCACCATTGAATAAATCATGAGGCATAGGGATAAAGATGAGAATGAACATATTGAATTATTAATTCATAAATTTATACCTATCAACTTTGATGAAATGGAGCTACCCTAATGAGGTCCCAAATGAAGTAAGGAATTGCCTTCCAAAATTTTAAGGGAACAATGAAATGAGTGGTGATCAACACTCGAGGGTTTTTCAAAATATCATTGAAGATTATAGGTTGAGAATGAGGATTTTTGAATCAAGATATTTTTTCATACATTAGAAGAAGACACTCATGAGTGGTTTGATTCCCTTCCTTGTGGATGCATTGACTCGTGGGTAGAAATCAAGAATATTTTTAGAATTCAATATGGTGACAAAATTGATCTAAGATTGGTTTTGGATGAAACTAAAAACATCAAAAATAACCCCAATGAATGTGTATAGGAATTCAATACACAGTTCAATAATATCATGATGCAGCTAAATAAAAGCATAAGGCCTAGTGATATAGTGTGATTGATTAAGTATTGTGATGCCTTTGACAAGATGGCTACATATGACTTGAGGGACAAGGCTCCCACAAACTTATAATAGTTGGAATTTAGTATGGATATCCAAATTAAGATCAATATAAAGGCTGTGGGTAAGCCCATTAATAAGTAGATTGATGTAAAGTTGGTTAATCCTAAAAAAACACAGTCCACAAAGATAACCAACCTTGAAGAGATGGTGAAAATTTTGGCCTCCATTGTCTAATAAATGTCATACAAATTAGCTAGAGCTGATAAGGGATTGTCTCATGGGTTTACTTGTTAGGAAAGAGCTCCAAATATGAATCAAACATAAGGAAGGCCAACTTTCTATAAATGAGATAATGATAAAGGGAAGAGGCCTACACATGATGCAAGAATGGATATAAATTAGAATAAAAGGGTTACAAAAGAAGTGCCTGATCCATTAATTGATAAAGTGAATGCTATAGGTTATGACCTTGACATTGATTGGTGTGATAAGTACTTCAATCCTTATCCCCCATGTGATAATGCTAAACTAATTGATGAAGATGTGGATGAACCTAAGTTTGCATCATTTGATGATGATATTTTGATGTTCAATTTTCAATGTCCTTGAAGCAAGATGTCTACCTCCACAAAATTTTTAAGTACAATATAAAAGGTATGTGTCCTAACTTGTGAATTTGTTTATGATGTTAATATGGTATAAGCATATGAATTGCCCAATCATGATTTTGAGTTTTTAAGATCATTGATGATTAATAAATATGATGGGGGGATTTAGTCAGTTAAGGATAGGCAAATGCTAATTAATATAGTACTTTCCCAAAAGAAAGAATATTACTTGAAAAGTAGGCAACTGACTTCTCCTCCTCAAAACATTACCACTACAAATCCAAAGGTAGGGGATGCAAGTAAGGAGCTAAAGACAATTACAATAGTCCCAAATAAAGTAGGAAATTGACTTCTCCTCCTTAAAACATTACCCCTACAAATCCAAAGGTATGGGATGAAAGTAAGGAGGTAAAGAAAATTACAATAGTCATAAATGCTTATAAACTAACAACCATTTCGCAAGTTTCTCAACCAAGATGTGATCCCACCAAAAAATAAGGTACTTTTGATATCTAATATCCCTAAGGGTGTAAATGATTTTAAAGCAAAATCACCCTTGAAGAATACTATTAAACATGCAAATCCATTCTAGACTATTCCACTTTAGACTTTAAGTGACTGTATCCCAATTGAAGGTGTTGTCACCCTTCCTCTTAATACTCCTCTTCCTCAATATAGCATGTGACATATGGCCCAAGTTTTGAGTCAACTAAAAATCACTGTGCTACTTATTAAATTATTATGAATACCTAAACATAAAAAGAGGGCATTTGAATATAAAGAATTTGGTGAGAAATCAATTATAAATGAAATTGATTTACCCCCAATACTCCCAGAAGAAAGTGAAGAATTAGAATATATTATTGAACTTGCTTTGAGAGTATATTTGGGGACTATATTAGAAGAAATTTAGTTGAGTGTGGATTTATTTTATACAACCTTGTTGATCAATGGTATGATTGTCCAAAATTGCATGCTTGATTTTGGAGCTTCTTATAATGTGTTTTATTCTTTTTGGGAATTATGGGCTTAATTCCTAAGTAAATAAAAGGTTTGAATAAATGTAAATTAGTAATTAATGTATCTTAATTAGCCTACTAATTTTTGAAAATAGATATGTATTTTATCTTTTCTAAAAATAGTAAGAATTATAGAGAAATCAAACTTATCTTATTTTGGGTTGAAACAGATGATTTAAGATCTAAAAATTGCTATGTAAGGTTGGTAGACTATTGAAAATAGAACCCAAAAATTTGTTTTTAGATTAGACAGTAGCACTAAACTAAGAACACCCTACTACTTGGTGCTATAGTCCATAATTTTGGAGACATTATCCACTTTCGGTGCTAGTGTCCAATTATAATGCTATTTTCTTGGTGACCTAGCTTTTTTGAGTTTTGTTCAGTAGGTCTATAACACCTTAGCAGTGAAATATTGAAGCTTGATTCTATGCATATCTTATTGTGTGTCTAATTTTATCTTCAAAACCCTTAGGAGTTCCTAAAATTGAACTTGAATAGTAAAATTTGGAAAGAGAGAAGGGGTTAGTGTGTAAAGGATACACTGGATGTAATTCACACTTTGTGTGTGGGCACACTGCCTACATACCAATACTCTGAAGAGTGATCAAGTTAATGTAGTTCTCCCATTTGAATTGTTTGGTATAATTATGTGATATATGCAACTAGATGTGAAATTTAAATGTACTTTGGATGACTAGGGACTGGTATGAGTGCTTTAATAGGCTTGAATTGGTCTTAAAAGGCTATATGCAGAGAATATGGAAGAGTGCTTGAGTGTATTTGCTTATATTCTTTCTCTTTTCTTGTGACTGAGAGCTAACCATTATAAATGGACATTGAATGGCCTTTTATAGGGAAACTAATTATCTTGGGTTAGATGAAATTATATTAGGCTAACAAGGGAAAAGATAAGGAATCAAGAAACCTGACTGTTAGAGGTAAAACTGAACTTAGACAATACCTCTAAAAATAGAACACCCCTAAATTTTGATTCTCATATCCAAATTGGGCACTATTATCCTAAGAGGATAAGCCTTAGGGGGATGTATCTAGGTCTGATAGGGCTATCTGGGTCTTAAAAAGTTAAGTCTAGGAAGCTATGGGTGACTAAGAATCAGTGAAAGTTTAGCTGAGAAGGGTTGAGTAAGTAAGAAAGAGGACTTATAGGTTAGGTGATATTAGACATGTCTAAGTCATCCAATTTTTCATTTTATATGATTATATTTTCGTCCAATTTATTCTAGTGATGCAATAAATTGAAATACTAGGATACAGGAAAAATATAGAGCATACTTGAACTTATTTGTAAGGGGAAAAGTTCATGAAGCTATGTGATGTTGGGTGTGCATAGAGAGAGCACATCATGATTTGTGAATCTAAAAATAAAAATGTGAATTATATTAGTTCTTACTAGATATGTTATATCTAAAGTAAGAACAAACAAACGCTGAGTAAAGGAAGAGAGAACAACGAATACACCTCATTAGGTACGTGAACCAATACAAAACCTGTTATGATTCTAGATTATGTTGAGTATGTTTTGAATAAATATTAATATCAAAAATGGAGCTAAGTGCTCAATTCCATATAATGTGGCTCAATAATACAGTTTATGGCTTTAGCTAGTGTGTAGGTGTAGTAGTAGTAACAACAACAATAGCATTAAAAAAAACAATAATAGTAGCCATAGTAGTAGTATCAACAACAACAGTAGTAGATGCTATTATAGACTCATAAAAGTGTCAATTTATAGAGAATAATATTACCTTAGAGTTCCTTAACAATGAGCTATGACAATCTACTTATACAATATGAACCACTTGTCTACTACTATATACCAATATCCCCTCTATGTCCTATCAAGGTTTTATTCAATATGGTAATAAGGTTGTTTTTTAAATTTATTATCATTATTTAAAGGTATTTGTCAACATCAAGAAAAGAGACTAAACTTCATACCAAATTATTAAGTTATGTGAGGAGATTACATTTCATTAAGTTCATTTAATTACTTTAGAGGCAAGTAGTATTTAAAATTTATTATAGTATCACTAAGTCATAACTATAAATTATTTCCAAGATTAGAATTAGAAAATCAATACTTCAACATAAGCCTTATATATATTCTATTATGCAAGGTGACTTAAAATTATCCCCCAAGGAACATTATAAAGTCAAGAAGGCAAAAATAGGTTCTAAATGACCGAATGTCTCTTCATAATAAGCTAATTGGTTTAACATTTAATATCATACTGACTAGGGTTAAATCATAAATTAACCTATTTAACAAGGGGAAGATAGGTATCAATTTTACAATCTAATAATCAAATCTTAGTCATTAACTATTTCATAAGGAGAAAGTCTGTAACTTTTAAGTATAGCCTAAAAGATTTTGTTAAATTGTAAATTTCAAACCAATAAAGATTATGTAATATTATTCAAATATAAAATTTTATAACAAATTAATAAGTCACCACCTATAATATTAGTGGATAATTATAATCTCTTCATGCTATAAGTATGATAATTATGATGACTAAACAAATACAATATAATAGAGAGTTATTATACTACTATAATATAAATTGCATTACATGAGTTGTGTTACTAAGATAATATAAATTGTATTACATATTATCAAGAATTTTTATCAAGTAAAATGTTCTAATTAATTCAAATAGATGTGAACCATTTATAAACTATTATATTGACTTCTCAAGATTAAAACATTGTATAAATATTTTAACTAAAAACTAAGCCATTGGTTTTAGTAATGGATGATGGCATGTATCAACTTCCAATCTTAATATAAATAAATGTGACCCTCATAGTTTGTATTTTCCATAGGAGTTATATTTTAAGGGTGCCAATCACAGTTTATACAGTGGCAATCCATTTCTCAATTAATCCACATATAGTTTTGGAATATAGGAAGGAGGTTCAAGTTAATATATTATGAAGCTTCATAAATTAATGATTTCATAAATTTTATTAATTAAATACATCAAGGAAAAATTAAGGATTTTTATGTGTTCTTATTCTTACAAAATTATTCTCCACAATAAAACACACTACAAGTATAAACAATGTTTTTACATACCTCAAACATGTTCATATAATAATACAATCAACCAAAAGAAGAGCATAATCAATAAATATTGTTCCACTTATAATAATAATAATAATAATAATAATAATAATAATAATAATAATAATAATAATAATAATAATAATAATAATAACAACAACAACAATAACAATAACAATAACAATAAAAATAACAATAACAATAACAATAACAATAACAATAACAATAACAATAACAATAACAATAACAATAATGCTTTCCAAATATAACCCAAAAGTAATTACATTTAATAAAGATAGGAACAACTAATAAGGATAGGAATAATCTTAATTTTCAATCAATTCACAAGGTTATAAAAGAGACACTTTTCATAATCTTAAGATAGGACATCTCATAAAAATTATTCTTAATGAATATCACCCATTATACTAAGGGTTCATCATGAAAAAGTTAATTCATTGAATTCTATTCATCTTAGAATAATCCTCATCATGCACTATAATCTACATACAAGTCACATCAACATAGTGATGGCATGCCACTCTTCAATAGTAGTTTGTATATTAATCAATATAAAATTCACAAAAGATAGTTTATAACCTCCTTACTATTATATGTCTAACAAAAAAGTTAATGTTGGATCCTTTTATGGTGTGGTTTATACCCCACTCCTCAATGGGGGGTCTACGGAAACCCCTATTTTTAAGAAGATGAATTTCACTGAATTCTATTTTTAGGAAGGAAAGTCCTAATGGAATTTTTTCACTCTATTTTTAATAGGAGGAATCCAAATGGTGATTTTCCAATTAGGTTTATTTATCTTTATGGAGGTCACATGTAATCTATAATGAATTGACATGCAATCTTTTCATCTCAAGTTGATAAAACCTAATATCTTGTATCATGAATGTTTCCTTAGTTTTTGCTAAGGTTTTACCACATAATTCTATTGTTTTGTCTCATGCATTTTTAGTTGAATTATTTATGTTATTATACATTTATAATCTATTTAATAGTTATTTATTTTTACTAAATATCTAACTTCCTAAAACTTAAACCATTATAACCGCTACTCAATTTATGCATGCACATCAATATATAATACTATAAAGAACAATCATTAAAAAATACAATTTCATATTTAAATAATGTTACACAGCACACAACCTATATCTAATTTTTGTATTGCTTTCTTGGAATGATAGTGTTTGAAACATTTAGCAACCTTACCACAAATTATTGATCATGTTTTAGACACTTATATATGTCATCTTAACCTTTTGAGAAGAATATAAATTGTATGTGCACGCACATTTGTACACAAGAAATGTCATACTTCCTGACTCACACCCTTTGAAAACATGGATGAGCCTAGATCTACTAACTAGAGTTTATAAAACTAAGTTTAGGTGTTTGTATCATTAATTTGTGAGTATAAATATGAACACATCTCATTCTTATATGATTTATGTCATACTAAAGAATATTTCAATCATTTGTAGTTAATCATATAAAAACTCATAGTTTGGAATTTATTGGTTTTATTCTTGCTATATATTTATATGTTACTCATCCAAATCCTATCAATTATTCATCACTTATCCTCTTTCCAAACCAAGCTTCTTCACGTGTACTCCATTGTAAATCCTCTATTAGGAAACCATGCACTCTACAACAACATAAGAATAATAGAATACAATAAATAAATAAATAAAACCTAGGATTTATGTGGTAAAACCTCAACATAGATAAATAAATGTCTATGGTGCAAGATATCAAGGTTTATTAATTCAAATATGAATAGGTTACATGTGAACTCACTGTGTAGATTACATGAAAACTCCATAAATATAAATACACCTAATTGACAAATCACCATTAGGATTTCTCCTCCTAAAAATAGTGTGGAAAAATGTCATTAGAACTTTTCTTTCTATAAATAAATTCATCTTCCTTGAAATAGGGGTTTGACTCCTTCACTTTTTTCATCATGGGCATTTCATGGGATGTGGATTCACCATGGACCCCCATACAAAAATAGTGGGGGGCTGGGACATTACCCCTCATACCCCCCTGTCAAGGAGTGGGCTATAAAACACTTCGTAAAAGAATCCAAAATTTAACTTTGTTATCACACATTTTACAATCTCCACCTTGACAATACTTTCTACTTCATATCTTGGAAACCAACTCATCTCCTTTTATGCAAGGCAAGAGAATCCAAACACCATTTTAGATTATCTAACAATAATGGTTTTGTTAACATATCAACTTTGTTTTCTTATGTATGAGCCTTTTCAAGTTCTCCTTCTCTTTCATCAATAACCTGTTTCACAAGATGGTACTTTAACACAATATGCTTTGAAGCTGGATTCTTGGCCAAATAAATTATACTCTGACTATCACATAGTACCTTAATTTTGTATTACTCTCTTCCAAACTCACCTAATAGGCCATTAAGACAAATTACCTCCTAATAAGCATGATAGGTAGCCAAATATTCTACCTCAGTAGTTGATGTATCAATATTATTTTGAAGATTTGAAATCTAACTAATAGGTCCACCTACAAATGCAAAAGTATAAACAAATGTTGATCTTCTTTTGTCTAGATCTCCTACAAAATTAGAATCAAAATATCTAAAAATAGAATCACCATATCTATTATAAATGATACAATAATCACTTGTTCCTCGCAAGTAGCAAAACACCCACTTGACTACTACCCAATGTTCTTTACTTGGATTTGCCATATATCTACTAATAATTCCAACTGCATATGAAATGTATAACTTTGTATATACCATAGCATACATTAAACTTCATACTACACTAGAATATGGTACATGAGACATATATTACTCTTATGCATTATTAATAGGATATAAACTTGAAGAAAGCTTAAAATGGAAAGAAAAAGGGATATTAACTAGTTTCACATTCTTCATACTAAATTTGGTTAGTATCTTTTCTTAATACCTTTGATGTGATAACCAAAGCTTACCATTTTTATTGTCTTTATGTATCTCCATGCCTAAGATTTGTTTTGATACTCCTAAATAGTTAATATCAAATATCCTAGATAGATGGGCCTTTAATCTTTTGATTTAAACCATGATTTTGCTTGCTACAAGCATATCATCAACATACAATGCCAATATAATGAGTAAGCAACTATCCAAAAAATTGAAGTAAACACAATGACTATACTCACACTTAGACAAATCTTGTCTCCTTGTGAAGGAATGAAACTTCTTTTACCATATCTTAGATGACTATTTCAGGCCATACAATGATTTCCTAAGTTTGCATAAAAATACCTTTTTTCTATCCTATACAAAACTTTTGGGTTGTTCCATAAATATATCCTCATATAAATATCCATGCAAGAATATTTTTTTAGCATCCAATTGCTCCAAATCAAAATTAAGTAAAGATACTAATTCTAAGACAACTTGAATTGAGAAAAGTTTAAAAACTAGTGAAAAGATTTCATTGTAAGCAATACCTTATTTTTGTTTAAATATTTTTTCCACCAATCTAGCCCTATACATTTAAGATTTATCATCAACACCTATTTTTTTTTGTAAACCCATTTGTAGACAACTAGTTTTTTCCATTTGGAAATTCTATTAGGTACCATGACTTGTTCTTATCAAAGGCATCCATTTTCTCTTGCATTGAATTTTTACATTTGGAACTATCCTCATCTTCTAATACTTCCTAATAACAACTAGGTTCCCAATCATTATAAATTAAAGAAACTAAAATATTAGGACTGTACTTACTAGGAGGATGCATGACTTGTGTAGATGTCTATACTGGTTATGGAGGTGTTTCTTCATGTTCTAACCTCTATTTTGACTACTAAGGTGTTTCTCAATTGTTGTAAATATTCAACATCTTCACCATAAAAAAATGTCTTGATTTCAACCTTGACATATTGATGTTTTGGTTCCTATTTGTCTTTCATTTTTACATCTAATTTTAGAGAAGGTGATTCATCAAATTATACATCTATGATAATGATGATCTTCTAGGTAGTAAGATCTCACACTCTGTATCCCTTAACACCATCTCCTTCACCATACCCCACAAAGATGTAATTCTTAGATCTTGGGTCTAAATTTTAATGTTGATTCTTATTAGTAAGAGTATAAACATTAAAACTAAACATTTTCAAATCTAATAATCACATGGATGGATTAACTATATCTCTTTATAAATATTATAGTCTATTGCAATTGATGGTGAATAATTTATTAGATAACAGGCTGTATAAATTAATTCTACCTATTAACATTTATCCAAATGTACATTGTTGAACATGATATTTCCTCTCTCTATAGGATTCATATGCATACACCTAATAGCCCTGATTTGTTGTGGTGTGTAGCTGGTGGTTTCATGACTTTCAATCCCATAGTCCTTGAAATAGTTTTAAAAATCCAAGCATGTGAACTTACTTTCATTATCTATTCTTAAAAATTTGATTAACCTACTAATTTTTTCTCAACCAAATCTCTAAATTGATTAAATACACTAAGAAAATCAGCCTTTATTTTCAGATAGTAGAACCATACTTTTATGGATTCCTCATCTATAAACGTAACAAAATACAATGATCTTCTATACGAAATTATAGGGGCTAGACCTAACACATCACAATGAATATAGTCAAGTATAAATTTACATACATGTTTTCCTACAATAAAATTTTATCTAGTTTGTTTCCAAAAAGTACAGTGCTTACAAAAATCTAAATCTAAAGATTTTAAACTAGGAAGCAACTCATGATTTTTTTAGTACCTTTAACCCTTTCTTGTTGATGTGGCCCAAACTTAGATGAGATAGACAATCAATAATTTTTTTAATTTTAGATACCACAACTTCTTGAATGATATCTACACTCCCTTTAAATATATAAAGGTTCCCAAAATTTAGAGCCTTCAGTATGATTAAGGCACCCTTAGACACATTAATAAATCCACCTTAAACTCTGAACTTATAACCACAAGAATATAATTCACTCAAATAAATAAAATTTCATTTCAATTATAGTACATGTCTTACTTTTGTTAGAGTCCTTACTATACCATCAAACATTTTTATCTTAAATTGCTACCAATCCCTTCAGTCTTACAAGAAACAATATTTACAAAAAGAATAAAACTTATATCAAGGGTTTGTTAGGAAGCAAACCAAATCCTATGCAAGTACATGTGATTCATAGCACCCAAATACAATAACCATTCATGATGATAATAGGAAAAAATATAAACAAATAAAAATTCATCACTCATATCTTCACTTGTTTCTACCTAATTCACTTCTTTGGTGGATTCTTCCTTCTTTTCACCTTCTTCTCTATTCTAGCAATCCTTCTTAAGATGTCCTTATTTACTGTAGTGATAACATTTTTCCTTAATATTCCTGTCTTCTAACTTAGATCTAGATATGCCTCTTGAGCTTTTCCCGCTTTCTCTAGATCTTCCCTTATGAACAATAGCTTCAAATGTAGATGTCTCTAGACTAGATTTTGTCCTTGTCTCCTTAACCAAGAATGATCCCATAATAGAATTGTAGTCAATCTCATCATTGGTTCTAAAACTAATGGAAGTTACTATATGATCCCAAAAAATCTGATAATGTACATAACAAGGTGACTGCCTTGTCTTCATCATCCAATTTCACAACAATACTAGTCAATTGGAATAACAGATTATTGAAAATATTTAAATGATAAAAAATTTTCATACCTTCTTTCATTCTTAATGTATATAACTACCTCTTCAAATAAATATGATTCATTACATATTTCATCATGTACAAGCCTTCTAATCTGGTCTATAAGCCTAAAACATTCTTTTCTCTAGAGATGTTGGAAAGAACCTCATATGCTAAACACAATCATATTTTACTAAGATATTTTGTATCCAGTGCTTCTCAATGATCATCATTCAACATCACAGGTTTCTTTGCCTTTCTATCCAAGGCTTTCTACAACCCCTATTACACCAACACATCATGTGCTTTGAGTTTTCACAACTCAAAGTTGTTCTTTCCATTAAAATTATCCACCTCAAACTTTGTATTCATAACTTTCACCATTTGATGCTACAAAAAAATAACACTAAATTCAAAACACAGTTAATGCAAAACAAGAGTAACCTGGCTTTGAAACCACTTTTTAAGAAACCATGCACTCTAAAACAATAACATAATAAAATAATAGAGATAATTAAAGAGACAAAACATAGGATTTATGTGGTAAAACTTTAGCAAAGCTAAAGAAATATCCACAGTTTAATCTATATCAAGCTGTATTAATTTCAAGATGAAAAAACTACATGTGAACTCACAACACTTAGATTACATGAAAAATAAACAAAGATAAATATGCCTAATTGGTAAAACACTGTTAAGATTCCTCCTCCTAAAAATAGAGTGGGAAAATGCCACTAAGATTTTCTTTCCTAAAAATAGAATTCAGTGGAATTCATCTTTATAGAAATAGGGGCTTGACTCCATTTTTTGCTTTAGAGGTGTTGTCCCCAAACCCCCTCCAAGAGGGCTCCATAGTATATTGCCACCCCTCTTTGGATCTCCTTGTGATAATACACCCCCCCACAAGCCCCCTTATCAGAGAATGAGCTATAAACTACACTACAAAAATATCTAAAATTTAACTTTGTTGTCACATATCTAACATCCTGAACTTCTAGATAATTTATGATTCTTATCATTCTACCTTTCTAAGTCAAAATTAAATCCCATTACACATAACTTCATTGAGCCAACTATTAACCAAATCCACAATCCACTTGGACCACTCAAGTCAATGACTAGATTTGTGGTGGTTAAGGGAGTGTTGTAACTATTTATTAAACATTAAAATGGGTTACAACTCATCAATATATATGCATGTCCAAGATGTTATGCACATCATTCGACCCAACTGTTAGGTTGTGGAGCTAAAATCTTCACAAGTATGCAAACATGGAGGAGGTTGTTGAGTGTCATAGTAACCAGTGTCGGTCAGGCCAACTGATGTTGGTCAGGAGTAGATCAGAAGCTACCGATATCGGTCATCTCCAGATAGATAGGGACCAATGTTGGTCACATGTGTATTCCAGAACTGTTAGTTACATGAATAATTAGTTTGTTGAACGGTCAGTTTACATGTAAAAGACTAATTTTAGTCTTCAGTCTGCATTTCTAATTATTGTAATTAAGAAGTATAATTATTATTTACATGGGATATATTTAAAAGACCCATGGGGCTATATTGTAATTTGTAGAATCATAAGGACTTGTAAAGGCAAGGACAAGGAAGATATCCTTCTAATTTTAAGATCAGGTTGATCTGCAGGTTGTTGCAAGATCAGGAGAGATCTACATGGTAAGTAAGATCAGTTGATTTTCAAGTTGTTGCAAGATCAGGGATATCTACTTGGAGTACTTTGAGTACTTGGTACTGGCAGTATTGTTACTGACTGGTGGAGGGTACAACTCTGTGTTTGAGTTGTGGTTGTAATTGGTTGTGAGAGATAGAACTCTTGAGGGAGAATTACTGGTACGCCCAAGAAGTGTGGGAAGAGTGTGATTTCTTCATTGTATTTCTTTCTAGAAGATTGTTAATACAAGATTGTATTGTCTCTCATATTCTTTGTTGTTTCTAAATTCTAGTTACTTATTACTTCTAGTTTAATTCCATGTTTAGTTGCTTATACAAGGTAATCAATTGTGCTCTTAATCCTATCAAGTGGTGTCAGAGCTGTTTGTGTTGTTCACGAACCTAAAAAGTGGTATTAGAGCCAGGTTCAGAGCAGGTTAGTGTTTGTTGATTATAGGTCACTCTCAGGGGTTTTTGATTGAGTGGGAGTAAAAAAATAGCAGAAGAAAGTAAGCTAATAATGGAGAAATTCAATGGCAAGAATTATCAATTATGAAAGATGCAGACAGAAGATTATCTATATCAAAAGATCTGTACTTACTATTGGGAGGTGTTGTATGCAAGCCCACAGATATGAAAGATGAAAAATGGGATGTTCTTGATCGGAAGGCTCTGGGATCTATAAGGTTGAGCCTGGCATCGTCTGTGATTTCCAGCTTATCACAGGCTAAGACAATGGTAGAGTTAATGGAATCTTTGGCAAATTTATATGAAAAACCCTTAGCTTCGAATAAGGTATTCCTTATGAAGCAATTATTTAATTTACAAATGCTGGAAGGTGGATCTGTACATAGTCATCTTAGTGATTTCCATGGTTTGGTAAACTAGTTAATTTTAGTAAATATAACTTTTGATGATAAAATTAAGGCTCTCTTAATATTATGCTCTTTACCTAAAAGTTGAGATAGTTTGGTAATGGCAGTTAGTAATACTGCGTCTGCTTCAAAAATCTTGAAAGTTGATGATGTTGTTAGTGTAATTTTGAATGAAAAAATTCATAGAAAAAGCACAGGAGAATCATCAGGGAGTGCTTGAAGTGTTGAAAGCAGGGGAAAGCAAAGAGAGAAGGTCAAGCAAGGGAAATCAAGGTCAAAGATAGGTAGGAGATCTAGATCCAGGTATGGCAGTAAAATCTGTTAGAATTGTGAAAAGAAAGGGCATGTAAAGAAAAATTGTTGGTTGAAAGGAGATCAGTATGAAGAAAATGAAGAAGCAGATATTGTAGGTATTGTTGCATAGGATGCTCTTGTATGTTCCTTGGATAAAGTGGAATCTTGAGTTTTAGATTCTGGTGCCTCTTTCCATGCAACCCCAAATAGAGAATTTTTTCATGATTATGTCCAAGGAGACTTTGGAAAGACTTATTTAGGGGATGGTAAGCCTTGTCAAATGGTTGGCAAAGGGAAAGTGCAGCTGAAATTGCAAACGGGCAACACATGGGTGTTGAAGGAGGTCATGCATGTCCCAGGCTTGAAGCGGAATTTGATTTCTATTGGAAAGTTGGGTGATGAGGGATGCACAGTAACTCTCATAGTGGAATCTTAGAAAGTTTTCAAGGGTGTTCTTGTTTTAGCAAGAAGTAAGAAAGTAGGTACTCTTTATCTATCTACTTGTATTACTGATTCTCCTTCTGTTTTATCTACTTTAGATGTAGATGCGAAGATGTGGCTCTGTAGGCTTGGTCACATGAGTAAGAAGGGGATGCATGTTATTGAGTCAAAAGGTAAGAGTTGAGATTTAGAAAGCATAGATCAAGATTTCTGTAAAAAACATAAGAAAGTAAGGTTTCTTGAAACTCATGCTACAAGAAAGAATTGGGTTTATTGCATAAAAAAGAAATCTGATGTTTTTGATAAGAACATAAAAGCCTTGGTGTTCAAGGAGAAGATGATGGATAGAGATCAACTGAAAGGGCTGAATAATTCTGAGCAGGGCAGTTTGGACAAGGTTATGATTCAAAGTGAGCTCGTGGGTAAAAAGTCATCATTCACAAGAAAACACAGTTACCAACGTCAGTCAGGTGGAACCGACATCGAACAGGTAGGTACCGATGTCAGTCATATGCAGACTAAAGTCAGTGGTGTCAGGCACATGGAGATCGATGTCGTTCAAAGAACTGACATTGGTAACTAGGTGGACATTGATGTTGGTCAAGGAACTGGCATCGGTGATTAGGTGGAATCAACATCGGTTGGGTGCAGACTAGGGTCGACCAAAAAATGGATTTTGGGCAGACAACAAGCTGTCAAGGAGTCTTAAACGCCCATGGGGAGGACTGAAAGGGTAAGTAAGCTTCAAATTCATTATTCCCCTTCTTTACACTACTTGTTGCTCACTGATGGTCAAGAACCAAGAAGTTTTAAAGAGGTAGAGTAGGTAGAATCTAGGAAACAGTGGGAGCATGGCATGAATGAGGAAATGGATTCCTTGAAAAAGAACCAAACAGGAGATTTGGTAGAGTTGCTAGCTGAAAAAAAAGCACTGAAAGACGAATGGATTTCTAGGTTAAAGAAATGAGAGAGTAGACATGTGAGATAGAAGGCCAGGGTATATGGTCTTGAGCAGGCTCCAGGACAGTGGTATAGGTTTGACAGGGGTATGACAAAGCATGGCTTTAGTCAATGTCAATGTGACCATTGTGTTTACTTTACTAAGTTGGATAATATTAGCTACATTATCTTGTTTTTGTATGTAGTGTATATACTTGTTGCAGGGTCACACATGCAGGGAGTTGTTGAGCTAAGGGTAAAGTTAGTTCAAAGGTTTGCCATGAAGGATTTGGAAGTAGTAAAGAAATTTTTTGGCATGAGTATTTCTAGAGACAGGGAAGATCATAGGTTGATGTTGTCTCAGGATGATTATGTGAATAAGGTAGTGGAGAGGTTCAATATGCAGGATGTAGAACCGGTTAGCACACCTATGGATGGACAGTTCATAGAACAGTGTCCCAAATCACATGATGAGGTTAAGTACATGAGTACTAAACCTGATATTACCCAAGCAGTGGGAGTTGTTAGCAAGTTTGTGGCCAATTCGAGAAAAGATCATTGGAAAGTAGTTCAGTGGATTCTCAGGTATCTGAGCGGGACTAGTAGTAGGTATACATGTTATGTAGGGTCAAGCACTTCTCTACATGGGTATGTAGATTTGGATATGGCAGGTTACTTGGATGACAAGAGTAGCACCACAGGATATGTGGTGGTTGGTCTTCAAGATTGAACTTGAAGAGGGATACAAGCCAGAAAACAAAATTAGATGATGTATAGGTACAAGTACAGGTGCAGCTATTTATCTCCAAGTGGGAGATTGTTAGGTTGTGGAGCTAAAAGCTTCACAGGTATGCAAACATGGAGGAGGTTGCTGAGTGTCATAGTAACCGGCGTCGGTCAGGCCAATCGATGTTGGTCAGGAGTAGATCGAAAGCTGCCGACATCAGTCATGGATCGGCCGACATCGGTCATCTCTAGATAGACAGGGACCGACGTTGGTTTCCTATGTATTCCAGAACTATTAGTTACATGAACAGTTAGTTTGTTGAACTATCAATTTGCATGTAAAAGACTAATTTTAGTCTTGAGTCTGCGTTTCTAATTATTGTAATTAGGAAGTCTAATTATTGTTTTCATGGGATCTATTTAAGAGACCCATGGGGATGTATTGTAATTTGTAGAATCATAAGGACTTGCAAAGGCAAGGACAAGGAAGAGATCCTTCCAATTGTAAGATCAGGTTGATCTGCAAGTTGTTGCAAGATCAGGGGAGATCTACATGGTAAGTAAGATCAGTTGATTTACATGTTGTTGCAAGATCAGGGAGATCTACTTGGATTACTTTGAGTACTTGGTACTGGCAATATTGTTACTGACTGGTGGAGGGTACAACTCTGTGTTTGAGTTGTGGTTGTAATTGGTTGTGAGAGAGAGAACTCTTGAGGGAGAATTACTGGTACGCCCAAGAGGTGTGGGAAGAGTGTGATTTCTTCATTGTATTTCCTTCTGGAAAGTGTTAATACAATATTGTATTGTCTGTCATATTCTGTGTTGTTTCTGAATTCTAGTTACTTATTACTTTTGGTTTAATTCTGTGTTTAGTTGCTTATACAAGGTAATTAATTGTGCTCTTAATCCTGTCAAGTGGTGTCAGAGTTGTTTGTGCTGTTCACAATCCTGACACCAACCAAGGAAAACTAAATTCCCTAAAGCATCAACATATAGATCTGTCAATATATATAATTAAGCATCAACATATAGGTCTTTCAATAAATATAATTGAAAATTTGATAGAAAATGCATCTCTAAAACATGTATTACAATTAAGAATGTCCCTACCCAAACGTATCACTTATGTATAAAATAAATTCGACCCAACCAAAAAAAACTATACATTTATAACACAATAATTGACATTCAATATACAACTGGTTGAAAAGGTAGAAGTGTTAGACACTAAACAATACATCAAACAAGGAAACAAACAAAGAATCAACAATAAAATATCAAGAGAGGATCTTCTAATCATTTGCCTTGGCTTGATTGTTGATAAAGTATCCTTTTTGGCCCCCTCAAAACTATATTAAGATACCAAACAAATTTTTAAAGAGACGTGGACCTAATAAGGTTTGAAACAGAAGACACGTCTTTCATTCTGTTAGAGATGTACTGTGGTATCCTCATGGGCGTTGGTGCTACGATTCACCAAATGTAAAAATGAAAATACTAGGAATGCTATGGGCGTCCATCAAGGAATAATTAAAATCAGCTTTTTAGAAAGTTATGGATGCCACACGAATTGTTTAGAAAACTGCCTCGATGGGATGTGCAAGCCACAAGATTTTCTTGTCAAAATGCCTTCTCGGAACGTGGCCAAATGCACAGAACGTATTGGCTGATAAGTCTTGTGAATTTTTATGAAAGGCTTCTGGCAAGAATGAAGACAAATAATTTTTTTTTACTACAGCGTCCTAGCATGAGCCAAAATAAGAGTTGTGGAACTTGGTAAACAGGTCAATCACAACAAAAAGACACAGCTGTAAGTGACTACGCACTTATAGATGGTGCCATTCATTTTGCTAAACCTATTCTCTTCGGGTAGACAAACACCTCCACATAGAAGTTCTCTTTCGATACCCAAGTTGTTTAATCGTAGTCACACTATTAAGTCCAGCTAGCCATAAAAATACATCATACATGAGTATGTGCCAACTGTGTAACACGCCCATCTCACAATAACTTTATGGGCAAGGATGAAGATGCCTAGGGCCACAAAATATTTAGGCTGTGACAACAATAAAGGAAACTTGATAATACATCCAACGCCTTATCTATAATTTTTGATCATATAACCAGAATCAGTTTTGGAACCAATAAAAATCTCTGAACAATAGGTAAAAGCTATTATTAGAACAATC
Source organism: Torreya grandis (assembly GCA_037957365.1). Classification (NCBI taxonomy): domain Eukaryota; kingdom Viridiplantae; phylum Streptophyta; class Pinopsida; order Cupressales; family Taxaceae; genus Torreya; species Torreya grandis. Next base: position 2,715,240 of record JARHVA010001841.1, read on the forward strand.
AATTAATTTCTCCCATGATTAGTTTTAAAGCGGAGCCAGTATAAAAGCAGCAGTTTGAATAAAAGTGCTGGTTAGTGAATAAAGCATGCATGCATGAGACTTCTATTAATAATTAATTTGTTCAATCAAGTCCTTTATATATCGAGGCAATTGTAATATTTTGGAATATGAAGAAATAAATAGAAAACAAATATGTTTTATGCTTTCATAGTGGTATCAGAGCAAGAAGTGCAGGCAGAGTTGAACAGCCAGCAGAAGCGTGGAGAAAGAGCATAGCCAGCGTAGGAGAAAGACTAGGCTAAGCGCACGGAAGCCAGTGTGGAAGGTTGCAGAAAGAGCCTAGAAGTGAAGCGCTACCAAAGAATGGTGCAGCCAGTCAGATAAGACAAATAACTGCTGGGTATAATTTTTTTAAAGAAGAAATCAACAAATGAATATAGCCAACAAGGAGTGGAAAAAGGCAACAGAAACTGCCGAAATAAATCAAAAACAAAATTGATGCTATCAAAGGAAGGATCCTTAACCAAAGGAAAAGTGAGTAGATTTATTTTTTCGTCAATTGTCAAAGAAGGAAAGATCAGAGCAAAGGCGGGGCAACGAATAACATTGTTACTCAGCCTCAAATTCCAACTCTTACAGGTAAAAATTATGATTTTTGGTCTATCAAGATGCAAACTTTGTTTTGTTCACAAGATATATGGAATCTAGTGGAGAATGAATTTGTACAGTCTGCAGAATAGACAACCTATCAGGGTTTGACACAAGCAGAGAAAGACCACCTTGGAGAAAACAAAAAGAAGGATGCAAAAGCTATTCAAGCAATGGATGAGTCCATATTCCCTAGAGTTGCAACAGCAACTAGGTCCAAGAAGGCATGGTATATTTTGGAAACAATGTATCAAAGAACTAGTAAGATAAAAGTGGCTAAATTAACGTTTCTTAGGAGAAGTTTTGAGAATGTGCAGATGAAAGATTTAGAGACCGTAGACCAGATTTTTGGTCAAGTCATGAATGTAGTTAATCATATCAGGGCACATGGAAAAGAAATATTTGATTAGAACGTTGTGGAAAAGATTGTTAGGAGTCTACCTAGTAAGTTTGATTCTATTGTTGTTTCCATTGAAGAATCTAAAGATCTAACATAGCTATCTGTAGATGAGTTGGTGGAGTTTCTATTATCTCATGAATTAAGATTGAATAGGAAAACTACTTCCTCTTTAGAGTATGTTTTAAATCACATTTTTAATTCAATAGAGGTAGAGGAAGAGGAAGGTCAAGTTTTAGAGGTAGAGGCATAAATAATAATCAAAGAGGTGGAAGGAGTAGTCCAAATCAAGGTGAAATGACAAATCAAAATTTCAATATTCATAGTTCTAGAGGGTGTAACTAGTCTCATCAACATTCTTAGAGGTATGATAAATTCAGTGTTTAGTATCATTATCACAAGAAGTTTGGTCATTATGTATATGAGTGTTAGAAAAAACAAGCAAATGAGGGTAACTAGAATGCAAAATTTTCAAGTGTTTCTAAAAAAATTCTAAGTCATTATTCATTACATATCATGTTGCTCAAGAGATTTCTAGTGATATTTGGTTCTTAGACCATGGATGCAATAATCATATGACATGAAATAGAGATTTGTTTGAAAGCTTAGATAGTTTAGTGAAGTCAGAAATCAATATCGACAATGATAATAAAATATTAGTGATGGGTAAATGTGTGATTAACATATTTACAAAACATGGTGAAAGAAAGTATATTCCATATGTATATTTTATGCCAAGTTTGAAGCATAATCTCATGAGTGTTGGAAAACTTGTATAGAAAAGTTATAAAGTATCATTCAAAGATCATGTGTGTACTATACTAGATAGATTTCTAAGTGACAGGTTGATTGCAAAGATAGAGATGACTAGGAACCCAATGTTCCCACTTTGAATCAAGAGTGAAAAGTCAAGCTAAGAAGAGCCCGAGGCAAATTACAAGGTAGCCCATTTAGATCCAACATGGTTATGGAATCTAAGGTATGGCTATTTTCATTTTGGAGGTTTGATTTTATTGTAGAAAAAGTAGATGGTGAAGGATTACCTCGAATTGAATAGCCATTGAGTTCATATGAAAGTTGAATTTTGGGAAATCAACATAGGGAATGTTTTAAAATAAGATTGTCTTACAGAGCAAAGGCACCATTAGAACTTGTTGACACTGATATATGTGGACCTATGTAGGCTCCAACATTAAAAGGATGATTATATTTAATAACATTCATTAATGATTTTAGTGGGAAGACATAGATATATTTTCTCAAGCAAAGTTTGAAGCCTTCAGAATATTCAAGGAGTTCAAAGAAATGGTTGAAAAATAAAGTGGCCTATATATCAAAGTACTGAGGTCAGATATAAGTAGCGAATACACTTTTAACGAGTTTTTTAAAATTTTCAAGAATCATGGAATTAAGAAACAATTTAATACAAGATACACAAAACAAAAAAATGGTGTTTTAGAGAGGAAGAATATAATAATAATGGATATGGCTAGGATCATGTTGAAGTCCAAGCACTTATATAATGAATATTGTGTAAAAGCAATAAAATATGTAGTTTATATTTTAAATAAATGTCCTATAAAGTGTATTAAGGACAAAATTCCGTAGGAGGCATGGAATGGTAGAAAGCATAGTGTATCTCACTTAAGAATTTTTGGATGTGTGACATATGCACATATGCCAGAAAAAATAATAAGAAAGCTAGATGATAGAAGTGAAAATGCATCTTTATTGGTTATAGTGAATAATAAGAATCTTACAAATTGTACAATCGCATTACCAATAAGATAATCATTAGTAGAGATGTTGAATTCAAATAAGAGGAAACTTGGGATTAAAGTATTAATAAAACAATTATAGTTGGAGCAAAAATACCTCAAGAAGAATAAGAATAAATAGAAAAATATGTTCAAGGTGGCCAACCAAGTTTAGAAGCAATATGTACTCCAATAAGAAATCTACAAGGAGCTAACTTAGGAGAGCTATGAACACCAAGGAATTTTATGCTAGGTGAATCATTAGTGCATGCAAATCCCAATTCATAAGGAAGTAATGAATCAGATCATACAATTTTTTATTAAGATCAAGGTAAAGAGGCAAGAAAATAATTAGTTTGAAGGAAATTTATGATCAAGGAGAAGAGAATTTATATCTACATTCAAAATTTTCTTTATTCTCTCATGATCTTATATATTTTGAAGAAGCAACTAAGGAATATCATTGGATCAAGGCTATGGATGGAGAGATGGATTCTATTGAAATAAATGAAACATGTGAACTAGTAGATCTATTTGAAAGTAAAGACAACATAGGATTCAAAAGGGTCTATAAGACCAAGTTCAATGTAGAAGGAGAAATTGACAAGTACAAAGCAAGGTTAGTAGCAAAAGGTTTTTCTCAACAACATATAATTTATTATAATGATACATTTACACTAGTTGCAAGACATGATACAGTCATGATGGTTTTAGCCATAACAACACGAATCAATTGAAATGGATGTTAAATTCGCTTTTTTGAATAGTTCTCTAGAAGAAGAAGTATGCATGGAACAACCACTAGGTTATGAAGTGAATAGAAATAAAGATAAAGTATATAGATTGAATAAAGCTTTTTATGGGCTCAAACAAGCACCAAGATCATCGTATAGTCAGATTGAATCATACTTGACAATTAATAGATTTAGTAGAAGTAGTTGTGAGCCTATATTTCACATAAAAATCAGAAATCAAGGTCAGATTTTGATTGTATGTTTATATGTTTATGAATTAATCTTTATTAAAAATTTGCCTATAGACATGTTCATATTAGAAATGAATAAATAATTTAAAATAACATATTTAGGATTGATGAGATATTTTTTGGGCATTGAAGTCGTTCAATCTGAGAATTGTATATTTATTTGTCAATCAAAGTATGTTGAGGATGTGTTGAGAAGATTCAAGATGACGAATTGCAATCTTGTGAAAAACTTAGTTGTAATAGGTGTAAAACTCAACAAAGAAGATAAGGGATCCAATGTTGATCTATGTTCAAAAAAATCATTAGAAGTTTGATGTACCTCATAGTTATAAGGCCATATATTATGTATGTGGTTAGCTTGATTTAAAGATTTATGGAATCACCAAAAGAATTATACTTTCAATTTGGGAAGAGAATATTATGATATATTGCAAGAATAATAAGATACATAATATTATATTCCAAAATTAATTATTTTGATTTAATTGGTTATACTGATAGAGATTTTTCAAGTGGCACAGATGATAGGAAGAGTACTTTTGAATATGTTTTTTCATTTTTGCATATATGTGGTTTTATGAGCATTAAATAAGCAACCTATAGTGACAATGTCATCAATACAAGTATATTATGTGGCAGCAACGTCACCAACTTACGAAGCAATTTGGATGCAAAAAGTGTTAACAAATCTATTACATAAGTATGAGAATTCTACACCTATATTTTGTGATAATAAATCAACAATTGCATTGTCAAAGAATCATGTTTTTTACAAGATAATGAAACATATTGACATCAGGTATCACTTCATCTTATAGTTGTTGAATAATGGAGAAATCCATGTAGAGTTTTGCAGATCTGAAGACTAGTTAGCATATATATTCATAAAGGCATTGGCAAATGATAATTTTTAATGCCTTAGAAAAAATTTCGGCATCATGGATGTTGAAGTAGATTTTTTTAGAAATTAGGGGGAGTATTAGAATAATCAATCAATTTCTCCCATGATTAGTTTTAAAGAGGAGCTAGTATAAAACTAATAATTTGAATAAAAACACCTATTAGTGAATAAAACATACATGCATGAGACTTATATTAACAGTTAATATGTTTTAAATGTGAAATAATTTATAATAAATATATTTTCAAGTCCTCTATATATACAGGGAATTGTAATATCTTGGAGTATGCAAAAATAAATGGAAAAAATATGTTTTTTGCTTTCATTTATGTCAACATATATATTTTTATCATCTTGAGCAAAATCAAGGTAAAGATGATAAACATGATTGAAAAAGATTAGATATTCTCTTGATAGAATGTCCCTCCCACTTTTTATGCACATCTTAGAGTAGGGCCATTCCTTGTCTTGATTATTCAATCACCTTCTACTAAAGGTGGTGAATCTAAGCAACAAAACTAACATTCCTATTATAGAGTCCTAATTACTTGACAAGTTTTCAGGCATGCCATGCTTGATTGATTTTGAATCTCAAAGATGAATTCATTTATCTTCTCTCAAAATTTTTAACTGAAGATTTTATCAAATATTTTCCTTTTCCTTATTTAGTTCTTCCAAATAAAAAAAATCTCTTATAATTCCAAAAATCATTGATTGAAATATGAAAAACCCTAATCTATCCATTTATTATTCTTAAATATTCTTAGCGTTGGAATTCCCACCATTTTATCTTTCAATTAAAATTTACATATCCCAAAAATAAATTATCTCCTACACCAACTAATGTCTCTTTTTCCTAATATTAACCCATATCTAAAGCCCAATAAGGGTCCTAAACAACATACAAGGAACATGTTGGCCCATAAGTTATGTCAAATTATTTAACATGGTAGAAAAAGTGGTGTAAGCACTAGAGGGAAATGAATAAATTTATACCTATATCTATGTGTTGTTTCTTTTTACACTCTACCATGGACATACACATGAACACATTATTTAGAAAATGAGAAACACAACACATCTTCTTTATTAATTTCAACATTACACTATTACAAGTATTAATGCACACTCTCACTCTCACGTTCCTCTACAAAGATTATTAAATACATAAATATGAATAAAACATTATATATAGTCCCTCCTATATGTATTTTACATTTTTACTACCTACTCTCTATTCTTGGAGAGTTTTAGCTTTTCTCTCTCAATCTTGGACCCAATTTTTCTCAACTTGCAACTTTATTGAGTTATGTAACTCACTCCTTTATGCCATTTTTTAATCTTCTACCTAGCTCTATTCTTATCTAACATAGATCTTATCTTCTCTAATACAGTTATTCCTCTAATAATGTTACAATTTTTATTTTTATTCCTTCTATGGGTGTGCATTATAAGGAAGTTGAAGGGTTTTTTGAAATGAAACAGTTACATAGTTGTGATTATTCAAATTTTCTTATACGTCACTCATTTAATGCATTAGATGATTTTTAATGTGGCTAAAAATGAAAAAAATCATAATAATAATAGTTATATAAAAAATGTGCACCTACACATTAGTTTTTATAAGTTACTTACAATAGTTGCTATTATTAGAACTGAAGAAGTGTAATAGGTAGCTTTTGGAGCCCATAAATTTTGCATACAAACTCAAAACAAGGTGCTGTGTTTTTTTGAAAGTGCATAATTTTTTATTATAATACAATTATGTAAGAAAATTCAAGTATTTAGATGACCTTCATGTTTTTTTTTTCACTTTTATGAATCTGATATGTTTTAAACCATAAATGCATAAAGTTGTAGGTGGATTCCATATTATACCAAGCTAAACTAAACCTCATTTGATGTCATTGATACCCATGAAGTGTTTGAACACTGATTCTTTGTAATAAAAAATTATCCATATCAAAACAAAATGCAAAATGAAAATAAATAAATAAAACATGCACAACTATGTATCTAGGTGATTTAAGATTGATGTTACTCCTTGGATGTTCTTGCATCAGACACCTGATGTTTTAAAATGTGAGGTCATGCTCACATGGATGGAATAATTGGTAAAACCATTATTTTGAACATGATTCATAATGGACATTGCATTCCATTCCAACAAACCAAGTATTGCAGTTGTTTTCCCCTCTTTTTATTCTATTTATAGATTCCTCTTATTGGATTGAAATATTTTATATTCTTATACTCTCTACTATTTATTTCATTCTTTTTGGGATTAAAATTTCTAAAAACCATCCTCCTCCACCCAAGGCTTAGATCCTTTTTTTATCTATCCTCTTATGCGCTAAACCCCAACTTCATCCAATCACCTCCACCAAGATGGTTTTTATTTTATCTTACTACATCCCTTATGGGATTAAACTCCCAACTGACTGACCACCTCCTCCTAAATCCTTCTTATATATTTTTATTCACTATCTAACTTGATGTTGGATCCTTCCTTCTATCACTCTTCACTATTTACAACTCCTTTTTTTTTATAATGGTTTCCATCTCCTTCTCCAATTTCTCCTTCTTACTACCATCTCATTTGTGCATTCGTCATTGATAAGAATATTAAATGAATATAATTATTTCTCCACTTATTCTCATGCACCAAATAATATAAAAATCAATTAATCATTTTCAGATCTTGTGAACTCAAAAGGTTCACTCTCTTCACCTAGAAGGCCTCTATAAATGCATGATTTCTCTGTATTTCTTCAACTAGATACTAGTTACAATCATAAATTAGTTTATAAAAATGATAAGTTAAAGTCCCCATAATTTATTCCTTCATCTTTAGAGAATCATCTTGAATTTAAATAATTTTGGTCTACTCAAAGCCTCTTCCACTTTGCATGCTCTTCATATTAGTACTCAATTTTTCTTGTAATAACCCCTTCTCCTCTTTTGTACTCATCATATTTGCATCATCCCCATGTTTATTACATTTTCATCCTTTCTTCACTTATATGGTATGTGAAAATAAGTTTTCATTATCTTTGTCCATAGCAAAACAATTCATAAATTGAATCATAAAATTCTCTTCTCCAACACTTATGTGGTTTAATTTGACATATGAAACACCACATTCATCCTTCCGTATTCTTGGTAGAAACATTTCAACCATCTGATTCATATTATTCTTTATTATAATTCTACATTGAACAAACACATTAAAATAATAAAGAGTTCTAACAAACACGTTTTCCATCTCTTCAACACACCTTAAGGACATGATGTCCAATTCAGATTGGATGCTCACATTCTCCTCATACTTTTCTCTCTTGTGATAAACTCAAAAAATCCCATTTTCAATAACCTCCATGGTTATTATCTCCTCATCCTTATTTTTATTTTATTATCATTATTCAACAATACTCTCCTTATGTGTATTAGCTTGCACACCGATCACCTCTATTGTTTCCTTCATAGAAACCTAAAACTCATCATGGCTACTTTTTACATTAACCTATATTATTTGCTTCAAGGAAACATTAACTTCCCTTGGTTTTCCTCAACCCTTTTTATTTAAGAGCATCCAAGGTGTAAGGAAAATATTTCATCACCCAAAAATATAGTCGTGTATGTATTCCTTTTTTTATTGTATTGGCTTTGGTTTTAGCATGGATATTTTATTCTTGGGAAACATCAAAGTTATAACAGTTAATTGGTATTAAGGACATAATTAGAGGTTCAATTTATCTAGGTATAGTCTAGAAGCCAACTAAAACAACTAAATGCATTTCTAGGTTACTATAAACCAATTTGGGAAAAGTGGAAAAATGCATGAAGAGCATCCCAAAACTTAAATTTTATTTCATATTTTGATTTTAATACTAAAGATATGCACTTTAAAAAATAATTATAACTCATTTTGAATCCATATATAAATGTTATGGGCCTCAAAATTTACTCATAATACTACTGCATATATGGTGTAAGTCCCCTATATTAACTATTAAAAGTAACATGTAACAACTGTGTAGGTGAATATTTTTGCTACGACTACTATTTTGATTTTTGGAATTTTTAGCCACATTAGCCTAGTCATCTCATGGGTCAAATTAATGAATTGGTAGAGAGATTGAATAGTCACACATGTGAAAATGTCACATTTCTATAAACCCTTGAAATTTCTTATGTTGCAGACCCATACAATAAATAAAAAGAACAAATAAAACATTATTAGAGGGAGAGATACACCAGAGAAATAAAAATATGGATAGATAATAAATAAAAGGTTGCATAGGAGTGAGTTACATAATTAAATAAAGCTAAAATTTGAGAAAAGTTGCCTCAAGAGAGAGTTATAAGAGCTAAAACTTTCCAAGGAGATAAAAAAATGTAGAATTCATCTAAGAGGGACTGTAGATGATGTTTTAATTCATGTTTATGCATGGAATGATTACTTTAGATTCATATGAGAGTGTGAGTGTGAGTTTTCATAAATCCTTGTAATAGTGTGATGTTGAAATCAATAAATAAGATGTGTTGAATGTCTCATTTTATGAATAGTGTCATCATGTGTGTGTTCATGATAGAGTGTAAACCCAAGTGACATAGAGATAAACTAAGACCCTAATTGTTCTCTCTCTAGTGCATGCATAAATTGGTATTAGGTAAAGGCTTTTTACTTTAGGGTTGAATGTGTATGTTTCTTTTATAACTCAATTTTTAGGTTGTGATTTTTTTTTTACTTGAGTTAGTTACAAGTTGTGAAAAATAAGCTTGTATGGGAGAGGATAAGTTTTTTGCAGGTGTGAGAGAAGTCATGAAAGTGTTGAGAAAGTTTAAGAATATATTTTTAAATTTCATTTCAAGTTTTAAAAGATAATATTTCTTGTTTTGGAGAGATGGCACAGAAAGGAAGAAGGTGACCATAGGTAGAAGACTTGACAAAGATGTTGAAATAATTACATGAAATATTAGAAATGATGGATACTGAATAAAGTAAATATATTATACCTATGAGTGAAGAGGATGAATATTAAATTATGATGAGGTTTTGTCCCTAAAATAAAGGTTAGATTCTTTAGAGATATTTTAATTAAGTGAAGGAAAATTTATTAGTAGAAGAAAGATAATAATAGAGGTGAAGGTGAATGAGAGAGGTAAGTCTCCTTTTTAATTTTATTTTATTATGTGGAAAAAAGATCAAAAACAAGATCGTGAAATGGATAGTGGATTTAGATATTTATTTTTAAGAGGAAAATATTGAGGACCTCATGAGGCTGAATATTGCATGTAATAAGTTATGTGGACATACAATTGTGTATTAGAGAGATCTCCAAGTGAGAAGATAAATAAAAGGAAAGATTAATATGAGTGGATGTGAAAATATGGTTTACAATTTGATGCGTCATTTTATATACCCAAAAATGCATGTAAGGTGGTTGAAATAGATTCATATATTAAGGATTGAAAGATAAGAGAATATAAAGATTGACATGAAAGGTAATATGAGAGAGAAGTTATCATATAAGCAACTCAAGTATAGTTTGAGAAGTATAAAATAAATGTCTATAAATGTGGAGAAGGATGTTATTTTAAAATAAAAGAAGAGAATAAGGTTTATTTGTGAGAATCCCAAGTCTAATTTCTAGAATAACAGGGAGGAAAATGTTTGTAATCATCTTGTAGGGGAAGTAGTCCTCATGACAGAGGATGTAGATGTGATATTTATTTAACTAGAGTAAATTAACCTACTAATTAAATATTGGAAAGATCTAGTGGTATCCCATAAGTGGGAAGATTAAAAATTATCTTTGGTAATTGAAGGTAATGAATTTTTTATTTTATCTTTTGGAGGATAGAAAGGTTGAGGACAACTAAGGGAAGCTACATGTTTCCTTAAAGGAAACAATAGAGGTGAATGAAGAAGGAAACAATGAAAATTTTCATGTTTCCATGAATAAAAAAATAGAGGTGGTTGATGTGAAACTTAATATGCATAATGAGAGTATGGATGAGGAATGATAGGAAAATAGAAATAAGGATGAGGAGAAAACAACTATGGAGGTTGTTTAGAATTAGATTTTGGTAGCCCATCATGAGAGAGAAATATATGAGGATAATGTGAACAACAAAGTAAATTTGGTTAAGATTTTCTTTAGGAATGATGAAGAGCTAGAAAAAGTGTTTGTATGTACACGTGATTTATTTAATGTGTAGGTTTAATAAATAAGTATATATAGATGGTGGAAATTATTTTACTAATAATACTAAATGATGAAAGTGGTGTTGCATATGTGGAAGGAAATAATATAGATGTTGGAGAAGAGACTCTTATGAGTCAAGGTATGCATTGTTTTGGTATGAAAAAAGAGAGTGTAATATTATTTTAAGATGAAATAGAAGTGGATAAAGGAGGATAATGTAATAATCATGGATATGATGAAAATATAGTGAGAAAATAAGAGGAAAATGAGTTTTGACAAGAATAATTGATTGTTATTTTTAGGAGTAGGTAGAGTAGAAGAGAATTTGAGGAGCCCAATCTTGGTGGAAATAAAGATAAAATTTTGAATATGAAGGAATCACGTATGGGGAATATAAATTATCATTTTTATAAACTAATTTATGACTTTATCTAGTGTGTAGGTGTAGAAGTAGAGATAAATGAAGCATTTAGAGAGGCCTTTCTAGGTTAATAGAGTGAATTGCTTGAGTTTAAAAGATGTAAAAAGGAGCAACTAATTTTTATATTAGCCAAAACATGTTAAAAAATGAGTGAGGAATAAGATCTATTTAATAATCTTATAAATTAATAATCCACAAATAAGGATTTCATGGCAATGAGAGAAGTGGTAAAGGAGATGACAACTATGAGAAGAGGAGAAGAAAATAGAGAAGAGTGACAAAAGAAAGGATCCAACATTAGGTTGGATAATGAGTAAACATATCCATGAAGGATTTAGGAGGAAGTGTTTAGTACACATATCCATTGTTCTTATATAATGAAACTCTACTATTATCTAACACATTTCTCCCTCTAACAATGCTACAATTGTTTTTTATTCCTTCTATGTGTGTGAAACATAATTAAGTTGAAGCGTTTCTTGAAATGAGATAATTACACATTTGTGACTATTTAAATTATCTTCCAAGTTAATCATTTGACCTCTTATTGGAATTCTAATGTCAAAAATTCTGAAATATCAAAACATATTTCTTAGAAAAAAAATTCACCCACATTAGTTGATATGGATTACTTGTAACAATTATTAAATGTGACTTACAACAGCCATGTAATAATGCTATAGATAACTTCTAGGGCCCATAAATGTTTCATATGAACTCAAAACAAGGTGAATATTTTAAAAAAAAAAATCATTGAATTTTTATTATAATCCAAATATGCAGGAAATTTTAGGTCTTGGAATGTCCATGCCTTTTTTCACTTTTCCCTAAGAGGTATGTTTTAACCCAAAAATGCATACATTTATTTTGTAGCTAACTTCAAGACTATAGATAAACTATTCAATACTGTAGATAAACTAAACCTCCTCTAATTTTGTTGATAATAATGAAGTTTTTGAAATTTTTATTTGCAAAGTAAAAAATATTGATGCCAAAACCAAATCCAAACCAAAAAAACAAATAAAGCATACACAACTATGTGTTTTGGTGATGCAATATTTCCCTTACACCTTGGATGCCCTTGCATCAGCCACAAAGGTTTTTATATGTAAAATCCTACTCACATAGATATAATATGTGGTAAAACCACTCTTTTGACCATGAAACATAATTTACGTGGTGTTCCCTTCTAAAAAATCAAATAATTTATCATTTTGTCCCTTTTTTATTCCATTTACAAATTCCTCTTATTGGATTCAAATCTTCTCTGCTCTTTCTTTTAATTTTTGTGGGATTAGACCCACCACAATCTATCCTCTTCCACCCAATGATTATCTCCTTTTGTTTTCACCCTCTTCAAGGTTGAAACCCACCTTTGTTCGACCACCTCCATAAGTATACATTTTAATAAATCTTATTTTATTTTGTTGGATTAAACCCATTGTTGAACAACCACCTCCTCCCAAAGCCTTCTTTTATATGTTTACTCGCTACCCAACATGATGTTGGATCATTCCCTCTATCACTCTTTGTTATTTTAAAATATTATTCTCTCATGTCTATGATCTACTTCTCCAACTTTATCCAAAAGGAATAGATTACATGTACCTACCTTGTTCACACACACATGCTATATAGATATGCTTTGTGAAGGATTAAAACAAAAAAAAGGGTCATACACTTAAAAATGCATCTAGAAAAACCCATGTTTTTCAATCAATTGTTAAAATTATGATACATTTAATGCATTATTTATAGGGTGGCTTGAAATTAGAATATATTCAATATCATTGCACCACACTGATTTATATAGTCCTCACTTGAATTCTTAAACAATAGAAATTTGGAATTTCCACCTAGGGTTTCTAAAGACCTAAAACCTATTCATAATTATGTTTAGACTTAAATTTGACTTTCATTTAATTGTCACATACTAATTTAAAATTTCAATTTTTATGTTGATAGGGCTTTCTAAAATGGGAGTGGGATTATGATGCAATGACATGAGTGTGTTCACAATTATGTTTAACCTTAGATTTGGAATTCATTTGATTATCATAGGAAAATTTTAATATTCAATTTTTAAGATAATAGGAATTTATACAATTGTATTGAGAGTGAGATATAATGTCATGAACATGTTCACAAGTATGTGAAACCTTAAATTTGATGTTCTTTTTACTATCATTTAGAAATCTTCACTTTTTTTATTGGAGAAGTCAATAAAGATTATAATTTCTTGGTAGTATGGTGGAGTCTAGAATGAATTTTTGAAAATATTTTCAAAGAAATATTTAACATGCAAAATTAGGTCTTGGGTTAGCATACATACATAATGACTTATATTGAACCATGTGATGAATCCTCTATACTTAGAGAGAAGAATAGTGACATTTCAGAATTATTTTTTACATTAAATTTTATATTCATTTGATTGTCATAGGATAATTTCAACCTTTGATTTTTATGATGGAAATGGGAGTTGGATGTAATGGAATTATGTTTTACCTTAAATTTGGCATTCATTTGACTATCATAGGGAAATTTAAACCTTTCAATTTTATGCCTATAGGAATTTATAAAAAGGCATTGGGATTGGGATATAATGGCATGAACAGGTTGATAATTATGTTCAACCTTAACATTAATGTTGATTTGTTTATTATAGGGTAATTTTAATCTTCAAGTTTTTGGTTGATAGGCATTTATATAATGGTAGCAGGAGTAGGATGTAATGGTGCGAGCATTTTCCAAATTATATTAAATCTTAAACTTTTTATTATTTTTACTTTATTTAAGACTTTTATCTTTTCTCCTTTTTCTTGAATAGGTCAATCAAAAAATTTCAATTTCTTGGTAATATGGTGGAGTTTGGAACCCATGTTTAGAAATGTTTACAAAGAAAATTTATAATTCAAAAATAAATGATGGGTTGGCATGCATACATTATAAATTATATTAAACCATGTGATGAGTCCTTGGTAGTTATATACAAACATGTAACCATTTAAAATTATGTTCAACCTTAATTTTTATATCCATTTTACTATCACAAGTTAATTTCAACCTTCAATGTTTACTAAACATTAAAATTTACACAAGAATGGTCCAATGATTTATAAAATTTCCATAATAATGGTCAAATGATTTATAAAAGAATTTTAGGAGTAGAAGTGAGAATTGATTATTTAGAATTTTTACTATATTACTCCATGATTTAATCTACTCATTGTATCTCTCTATTTTCTATACTGAAGCTAGAGATACCTTAAGCACTAAATTCTAGATTTTGTCCTGAATATATTTGACACTTTTATTAACCTTTTATTGTTTCATTTATTAATATAATTATTTATTGATTTTAATCATAAAATTGGTACAACTAGATTTTAGCTTCCAAAATAATTCTAATTCTATTTACAATTTCATTAGTTACTTAATTTTTACAACTTTAATATTGCCATTAATAATTCAAATTCTTTTGGTAATTCATTCTACATCAAATGTCATCTTTTATATTCAAATTGTTAGAAAGATTTTTTAGAACAATAATAGTAGCCAATACTAGAGGAACACTCATTTTTCATTTAATTTTCCTAGTTGTAGGATTTGTTGTTCCTAAAGGGATATCATCCTTCTTATTCATTCTTCACACATTTTAAATTAAAAGAGATTTATTTAACCTTAGCTTCAACATTTAATTTTTTTCATAGATATCATTCCAAATGGTGGGCATGGGATAACGAGTGCTCACCATTAGTGTATGTATAAATTTTCATTATTTTTAATGAGATGATCACTCCTAAACATGATAAATAAAGGATTAATCAATAATAATTAATACATGAATAATAGTAGATTAGTTATAGAGATAAAAAATATGATCTTGGATTTCATTGAGAGTTTGGATGAATGAAGCTCTTAAAATGATAGAACAAGAACTTTGTTGCACTCTCAAATTGTTTGTTCATATTGGATCAATATTGTATTATAGATTATAGATGTTTCAATAAATTTGGATCTTGGGGTACTTGAAATACTTAACATCAGCCTAAGAGAATACTAGTGTTGGATAGGAGTTGATGATTTATTAGGGTACTCAATGCTATTCAACATTTTATTCACAATGACAATTGGCTATTTAATCTATAATTTCAATCCAATCTTCACACACTCATTTGATACTTTCTACATTCCATTGAAAAATTATGCCTTTCTACATTTTGACTTTATTTTTCATCCTAAGAAGCTATTGGGGAGAATCCTACTCTAATTTTAGAAGAAAAGATGGTAAAACAAGTAAATGTGTCCAACATTATAAAAAAGAATCAAGAACCCCAATTCCTTCCATCAAGATCTAAAATAAATCCCTTTTAATGTCGTTCATCAAGAGATGGAAATAATATATTTAAGAATGTTTTTGTCATATTTATAAGGTATGTATTCATCCATTAAATCTTAATGTTTTCAATAGATATGTCTCTAAATTATAGGTCCTTTATATCAGAAAATAAGTAATTAGGGATGCTTATTTTATATAGAAAGCCTTATGTGGTAAATAATAGATAAAATAATATTTATTAGTTATTAAAATATTGCTTATCATATTTTTCTCAACATTATTTGGTTATGTAGTAGAAATGGAGATCCATCACATAAATAATAAATCAAGCAAACTAGAAATAAATTTAGTAGATTTGGAAACAACACATATGTTACAAATGTATAGTTATGATACCAATTTATTGGTGCTTGTATGGAAACATGCGTTCTCTATTTGTTGGTGTTTGTATGGAAAAATTACAATAAGAGATAAAAAGGTCTTTTGTAATTTTTGAAGAAGAAACATAATTAACCCCACCTAGACTTTGGGATAATTATTCAAAAGAAGGTGCATCTTTCCAAAGGAAATTAAGGTTAATAACATTGTAAACCATAGAAATGAGTCTTAGATAAGAATCCTCTAAACCACCTCTGATAACTCACCACTTCCTAAGAACATGATTTATAATATATTTTGGAAATAAATGGGATAAAATATAGGGAATGCACTAAATCCTAATGAAAATGCAAAAAATAGGGCCAATCTACCTAAAAGGACCTCCAACTATCACATTATACTATAAGATGATGCCATAAACCCTAAATAATATTTCCCCATTTATCCCATCCATATTTAGAGGAAAACCTATAGAAGATCATGATCAATTTCTCTTTGAACTCAAAGTCCTATGTCAAACTTATGATTATGGAACTGATAGTCAAAATTTAAAATAGTTCCCTTCTACCCTCAAATAATTACCCATGAGATGTTTTATGGGCTTAAAAATAAAATCTATTGCATTATGGGATGACATGCCTACTAAACTACTACATAAATACCATGACTACTATAGAGGAAGAGACAAAAAAAGAGTTTTTTAGGATAAAACAAAATGAGGATGAAAACTTAGAAGACTACCTTGATCACTTCTAATTTATTTATAGAAAATGTGGATATGAATTAAGTGAGGAAGTTTTTCAAATGGTTTTCTTAAAATGTAATGATAATAATACAAGGAAATCACTAAAAATTATGGGGAAATGGGACACAAACAAGCTTGATCTTAATGACATAGCTAAATTGTGTAGGAATTACTTAATAACCAGAGGGATTGTTAGAAAGATAAAAATAGGCAAGAGTGGTACTAATGTTGTAAAAATTATGAAATAATTATCAAACCTTAAGACATACATTTTAATTTAATTTAACAATGTGTTAAATTTCCCATAATCCAAAGCTAATTCTACCATTGATCCACTAGCCATGGATTTCCCTAAATGCCAGTTGAAACATACCCTCTAATATTTCCTTTTGGAAAAAATGGCATGTATTGAATAAGTGATGTAAACGATCATGATATCAAGAAGTGTTCCCTCCTACACAACTTAAAAAATCAACTTAAGTAATAAACCCAAATAATAGAAGAGCTCAAATTCATATAAAGATAGGGAAACTAGTTTTCCCATAATCAAAATAAAAACCATTTTAGTCCTAGACCTCTTTCTAACCAATGGATGATGCCATGGATGGATACAAACCTATAAAGGCATTTGGACCTATATCACCAGGTGCAGGTGATTTAAAACCATAACCATGGATGCCTTAATCTCATCAATAGCCTTGGATGCCTTAGCCTAATCCTTAACCATGGGAAAACCAACAATAGGTTCCCCATCAAAATCTTAATCAATAGAGAAGTTTTAAAAAATAGGCATTGATGCCTCCCCCTACCACTAAAATGACATAAGCATATCAAGTGAATTATCCTCAATTACCTACATAACTAGTATCAAATGTAAAGAATATACAATTAACTCTTGCCTATAGAACTGATCCAGAAGGAACCTTAGGACTTGTTGCCATAGACTATGGGAATGTATAACTGAGATCATGTAAGACATTAAATAACCTATAATCACCTGAACTAAAGACACAAATTAAAAACTAGATACTCTTATTGAACCAAACAAGGAGAATCCTAACAAGGAAAAAGAAATACTTGAATAAACCATTATGGTTCTTCCAATCATTCATTTTCCAAAAATGCTTCAAAAGAATTGAAATAAGAGTGAATTTGATTTGGTTTAAGAGATGAGAAAATTAAGAATTGAAATTCCATTATTATAAGCTATAAAACATATCCCATAACTCAATATAACCATTAAAGGTTTGTATATAAAAACTCCAAGTAGGAAAAGACAATATCCTAAAACTATAAGTTGGATGGAAAAATTGTTTATTTACTGGTAGGTAAACACTTTCTACCACAATGTGGGGATCCTAGAAGCCCTATTGTTTATGTAACCATAGATAATAAGGAGATACCTAATGTACTTATTGAATTAGGATTTTCCATCAATGTGATGATGACAGAAACACTAAAATCCTTGTCATTTATAGGGGTGTAGCCTACTTATATAGTCTTGAAAATGATAGACCAATCTATTGCCAAATCTAAAGGAATAATTGAGGATGTCTCTAATACAGTGGAATCTTGGGAATATACATAAATTTCATGATACTTCATCCTAAAAGGAAAAAATTTGGATATCTATTAATCTTAGGGAGACATGACCATTTAAAATGAAAAAAAAATCAAAACAAATTTATTTGTATCCACCTACAAAACCATTTATAGATCTTCCATATCACCTATGGGTTGATGAACCTAATAAAAATAGAAATATTATCTCCTCATTTTCCATGGTAATAATAAAATATCACATGAATGAGTTAAAGGATAAATTAATGTGGAATCTTGAATACCTAGTTTAGCTATAGAGTCTAATAGTTTAGCTTTAGAGTTTGATAGACTAGATCTAGAGCCTAACAATTTGGTTCTAGAGCCTATTAGATTAGATCTAGATTCTATCAAAATATCTCTAGAATATGGGACACTTTATTATATAGAACAATCAACTAGCTCGACCACTCTTCATGACATATATGATCATATAGTCATTCAATAAAGCATTGTCACATGGCCAAAATATAGTTAGGATACTTTATTTTATAGATTTTCATTGTTAATGGGAAAATGTAATTTCATAATCATATACTTTATTTAAATATTTCATCACTTTACATATGATGTTACCACGTCCATACCCTCTAAACTATTTTATGAGTGAAATTAGGTAGGTCAATTCTATTTACCCAAAGATTGAGCAAATAACTATCCAACATAGAAAAATGATAAACATAAATAGTTGGATTAAAAATAGGAAACTAAGGTGTATAAAGTCTTCAATAACCATAAAAACTCATTTTCATGATATTAAATTAACATGAAGGTAATCCAAACAAGTGTGTGCACTCATCACATAGATACTGAAAACACTAGACCTATTAGACAACATTAAATAAGAATAAACCCAACACTAAGAGACATGATTAGATAGGAGATTAATAATATATTGCAATTAGAATTTATTTACCTCATATCAAATAGTCAATTGGTCTCATAACTTGTGATGGTACCTAAAAATAATGGCAAATGGATAATATATATAGACTATCTAGAACTAAATAAAGACACCATGAGATATTACTTTCCCATACCCTTCATAAATTATGTGTTATACACTAATACATGGGGGAGGGTCTTTTGAGATAATAATTATAATTTTGTCTTTAATTATAATTTTTTATCTAATAATTTCACTACCTTAAATTTTTATAATAAAAAAATGATTTTTTTGGATGCAAAAATTAGCACTCTTTTTTGGGTGAAAAAATAGTGCTCAGTTTTGGGGTGGAGAGAATAATTAGGAAGAAATGAAAAATAAAGTTCCTACACATTGGTTAGATCACCTTAAATAATTTATACATACTATTATGCACCTAACATCCTCTAGTAAGCCATCTATCATTGTAAATTCTATAGTACACACTTTATTTTTTTATTATCATCTTTATTTTTAATTAATTTCATAATACTTTAAAGCTTTGGTACTTGTGAATGTTTGGTACCCTAATTTAATAAATAACCCTACAAGTTTTATATAAAAATAGAGATCATGAGTAAATGATTGATCCTTAGGCTTAAAAATCCCAATCATAGAGTTTTAAATGATCAGTCCTCAGCCTCTAAAAACCCCAATCGCCATCTAAAATACACATGTATCCTCCCTAAGACTTTTCACTATAATTTTTATTTGTCTAGTTTCAATTTTATATAGAGTTTTGTAACTTATTTCTCTGAGTTTAAAATTATTGATAAAATTGTAAGTTGTATATTTGATGTCATCAAAAAAATATTCACAAAATTCTAGGTTACTAGATGTGTAGGAGGAGGTTGGCATTCTTATCACCAACCTAGTGTGTAAGTAGTCTTGAAGATGTTTCATTTGAATGTCCTTTTCTTAAAAAATATGGTAGTTAGATAGAAAATGTGGTTTTTTAAATTTAGTGTCCTTTTTATTATAATTTCATGACGTAGATGATAGATAAAAACCCACCTCCTTATAAGCTTAACTTGTAACACCACCATCCCCCATGATTTGATCCCGAGGCCTTACACTGATGAAAAATTTATGTAGGATATTTTCTTAGTGGGTTTTTTTATGGGAGGCCTAGTATTTGGAGTGCTTGGTTATTTTATTTTAGGGGAATTAAAATACTCTAAAAAATCCTCTTAGTTTTAGTCTAATTAATAATATGGTATGATGCTTGATATTTTAAAGATCCCACTAATTTAACCTTTATACATCATCAAACTTGTTATCTCACTATTTTTCTATCCTCACTTGAGGAGATATAATAAAAACTCTATGATCAAATATGGTTCCTTCACATTCACTTCACAATTAACTTAAATTATCCCCAACTCCATGACTTTGTGATCCAAGAAAAATACATTGTTTATAATACCTTTAATATCCTCAAAATTCATGACACTATCATAATATTACAATGAGGGGTAAAAATATCATATTAATGTGGAAATTTGAGGTCCTCCTTCATTAAGATCTGAGAGTCATGTGTTCCATGCCACCTTTGATCAGTCACTCAAAGAGTGATATCTCTAGCTTGTGCTTAGTATTCCTTAGAAACCCTTGTGTTAAAATTTACATTTTGTGGGACATATATCATATATTATAAATTATTTCTAATTATGATAAACCTTATCAAGTACAAGAGAAACCAAGCTCATACATGATGCATGTAGTGTGCTTTATATTTTCCCAGAATTCCCCCACAATAACCATGATTATTTTGTCCATAATTGTAGGAATAATTTCACATATTTGATATATGGAATTTAACTCTCAAGTCTGTATACTATGGATTATAGATTTCCCCTAATTGGGTGGGTAAAATTAACACCTATTTATAGGCACAACTATTTTGGATTTACTTTTGTTATTTCTCATGGGGTGATTATTGTTACTTTTTCTTCATGTGGAAAAATGAAAAAAAACTAATAAGTATGCAAGGGATTAACTTAAATTTATAGAAATATCTGACGTATAATTATTAGGAAGACAAAAGTCTAAGAGCATTGGAGAAGACATGAATAATAATCAACCTAGTTACTCTGCTAATAAAAATAAGAGAGGTGGCTTCATATGGAGAACATGGACTAACTAGTAGGTTGCAAACATTAATGGAATAACTAGGATTAAGACAACTAGGGCCATGGATCATAATTTATTATAGTATATGGATTTGAGCATATAGAGTAGCTCTATCAAAAAGTGTCTTTTGAAAATGGTAAAAGAGTGCTTTGATATGAATGTTGAGGACAAAAAATGCTAAGTGGGCAACATGAAATATTTATTTGATGATAAGGATAACACACATAATGGCTCACTCAAATATCTAAAACCTAGAAAGGATCCTGTATATATATTTTATTTTTGATGTATATAGGTTCTTTTATGTCTTAAATTCTAAAATTAATTATTATGAAGCTCAAAGAATGGCTGAATATACCACTTTTCCAAATGATAATAAGTAGATTGATGCAAAGTTGGACACCATTGATGGTATTTTCCAATTAATTTTAGGAAGGGTAGGAATAGAGATTCCTAATAACCAAAAATAAATAAACTCATTCTTATGAGATGATGACATGAACCAAGTTGATGCTTTATGATGAGGCCAGGATATGCCCAATAAATGTATAATAAATGACCTCATATTACGCTCTCTTTCTATTAAGTTTGATTGAATTTTGTAACTTTTACTTTGATATGAGATGATTTAGGATGTGATTATCCATCTTTTGTTGATTGTGATTCTAACATTTTAAAAGACTTGTAATTCCTAACAAGTGTGTTGGAAAATTCTAATTTTGTTATAAAACAAGTCATCATCAGGCTAAAGAACAAATATGAAGTGGATTGCATGTTTTTGGAAGCATTGGACTCAATTCAAATTAGTTTTAGAACCTGCAGAATTTGTTCTGAAATCATCACAACTAGTTCTAAAACTTGCATAATCTATTCTAAAACCATCACAGTTAGTTCTGGAACTCCACCATACTATTTCAAGTCATCAAATTTTTAGACTTAGCTCTGGAACTCTATATTTAGCTCTGGTACTCTTATAGATAAGCTCCAAAAATTTTGTGGCTAGATATGGAACTGATGAGGATCTATTCTAAACGACAGGTGATCTATCAGATCAATGATCCCATTAAATTAGGAATAGATTCCTGATTTTCCAAACTTGTAGAATCAATGCATTATCACACAATTAAACATCCAGCCACATCTTGATTCTGTATCTATTCTAGGTACGATTCAGTTCCATCGTATCTATGAAATAGTTACATCCATCAAAGCATCTATATATACAGACCTGGGAATTTAATAAAATAAGAGAGATAGATATAGAACAGAGGATTGAGAAAATCATTGAAGAATAAAATGTATTAGTAAATTTTTAATACAGAACATTTTATCAATGAAATAGCCATTTCAATTTTGAAAGAAAATTAAATTGTTTAAATCTTGTTTTAGGCAGAGTAAGGGCCCACTCCTCCAAAGAACCAGGGTCTTCATTTTTGTCAGTATTTATATTTCTATTCACAAAAGTAAATAGGTAATTCTGTTAAATTTATAAATTCTTCCAACTCCTTAAAGTTAAGATTTGTTGTAAATTTGTTCCTACAGGCATTTTAGATTAAATTTTCATTTCTGCAACATGTATTTGTTTCTAACAATCAATTTCATTTTTGCAACCTGTGTTTATTTCCACAATCAATTTCATTTCTGCAATGTGTGTTTATTTTTAGTAATCAATTTCATTTTTGCAATGTGTGTTTGTTTCTAGTAATCTATTTTCATTTCTACAATGTGTGTTTGTTTCCAACAATTAATTTTTTTTATACAATGTGTTTTTATTTTTAGCAGATTTGCATAGTTTGATTTCAATAAAGTTTTAACCAGGAAATTCTTAAGACATTAAACCCCCCCCCCCCCCCCCCCCCCCAAAACAAAAAAAATAGAAATACCTCCATTCAATTACTAAATCGCTATGATTCCTCTTATTGCATATAGCTTTAGACATAGCCCTGGTTAAATAAGACATCAACAAAAAGTTGATTAAATGAAGGGGATGATGACATCCATCATTTTTAGTGCTATTGTCAGGGAGCACTAGTTGGAATTTTCTAATTAGGTGTCAACAAGAACAAAAATCATTCATTTAGTAATTAAAGAAATTTTCCCTAATTTATGAGTAGACCACAAGATTCCAAGGGTATATTTATCCCCAAAATATCTGAACAAGAAATTCCATCATCCTCTAGTTTAAGAAAGGATGTTGAGCAAGAATTGGAGGCACCATTATCTCCTACAAGACAAGAAGCAAAATTGCCATCTTTGGAATTTTTGGATCAGTCACCAGGACCAAGTAAAACCTTATGGAGGAGGATTATTTCTCAAGATCCATTGAAGGAAATTTTTAATTATCAATTGAGTAGTCAACCCCCTAATCCTGACTTTTCACCATCCCAAAAATAGACCACATACCACATTGATTGGGAGAAGGGATTAGAAAATACCAGAGAGATGGAACGAGAAGCTAGAAGAGAACCAGAGAGAACCTTTACCTATCCCATTCATATTGAGGATGATGAAACCACAATGAAAAACATTTCACTTGCACACTTGCCCACATTTAGAGGAATGTCATCTAAGGATCCTGACCAATTTCTATTTGAGTTTAAAGTACTATGTCAGACTTATGATTACAAGAAAGATAATCAAAAATTGAAGTTGTTCCATTCTACCCTAAAGGATGTAGCAATGAGGTGGTTAATGGGATTAACATCTAATTCTATTACCAATTGGGAACAAATGGAAATTGTCTTCCTAGACAAATATCAAGATTATTTTAGAGGAAGAAATTGAAAGGAATAATTTTTCAAAATCAAACAGGAAGAAGATGAAAATATGGAAGATTATTTGGACAAATTTCTCTTTGTGAGTAAAAGATGTGGATTTATACTTCAAGAAGATTTAAATAAAACCATTTTTCTCAAAGGTCTGAATAATGAATCTAGGGAAACCCTTGATTTAATTGGCGAAGGAAACATTGCTCAATTAAGAATGGACGAAATCATAGAAATTTGTAAAAACTATTCAAGAACAAGGGGTGGACATAGAAAAGGGAAAATAGTTAAAAATTTGAATCCAGATATGAACAAATTGATGGATGAATTGGAAAACTTTAAAATAGACATATTAGTTCAATTAACCTCCACCATGGATGGATTGCAAGCTAAAGCAAATGCCCAACTTGAACCATTAGCCATGTAGTGTCCTAGATGCGAGAAGAAGCATGTAATAAGGGAGTGTCCTTTGGATAAAATAGAAGTATGTCTTGTCTATGAGTCTAAAGAACATGATACTCATGCTTGTTCTCTTCTTCCACTCATAAAAAATCAGCTCAAATAAACCAATACATCATCTACCATAAAAGAATTAAATTTTGTTCAAAGACAACCTAACCAAGGATAATTTATGCCAAGACCAACTCCTAATCCCTGGATGATACCATGGGTAGCTCAAATAGTACCACAAAGTTGGGGACAGCCACCTTGGGCCCCTCAACCCACATGGCATCTTCAGGATTGGGCAAGTCAATCTTGGTATACTCAAGGACATCAGCAACCTTGGGCTGGTCAAGGAAATCCTTATGCTTGGCCATAACCTAGATGGAGCCCTAACAATTATGTGCAAGGAAAAACATATCCAAATCTGAACCAACAAGCCATAATGGGACCTCCAGCACAAAATCCATAGATCTAAAACATAGTCCAAACCCAAATGCTAGCACAACCAGTAGTGAAACCAAGAAACGAACAAATAACTCCTGTATACGAAATAAAACCAAACAAATTAGTTGATTTAAATACAATGGATTGTAAAAAAATTCAAATTAGATCTGGCAAAATAGTTAGTAGTCCCCTTGTTATAATCATTGAGATGACAGAAGAAGCTAAAACACCTAGCATAGTTACACCTAAGGAAGATACAAAGAAAAAGATAAGGAACCAGAAAGAAACTGTACTGAGATTCCATTTCTAGAAAGACTTAAAGAAACCATAGAACTTAAGGAATCTAAATTGGTGCAGGAACTAAGAAGATTGAATATTGAAATACCATTGTTACAAGAAATTAAGGATATTCTAGAATTGAACAAGTTAATCAAATTGTTATGTTTTAATAAACCTAGAATAAAGAAGCAGTACCC
Source organism: Torreya grandis (assembly GCA_037957365.1). Lineage (NCBI taxonomy): Eukaryota > Viridiplantae > Streptophyta > Pinopsida > Cupressales > Taxaceae > Torreya > Torreya grandis. Next base: position 2,740,812 of record JARHVA010001841.1, read on the forward strand.
TAGGACTATTCAGGTAGACGGGAAACTTCTTGATTTATTAGCAAGAAAACTCCTACTACTTAAATATGGAGATCTTGGAAGCCCTGTTATTTCTATTTCTATAGGGAATAAGGATATACATAAAATTTTGATTGATTTGGGCGTAGCTATCAATGTAATGATAGTGGACACTTTGAAAACATTACCATTAATAAGCATACAACCTACTAATACCATATTGCAGATGTTAGATCAGTCTATAGCAAAACCAAAAGGAGTTATTGAAGATGTGGTAGTAATGGTGGAATCATGGGAATATCTAGTTTACTTCCTTATATTGTATCTAAAAGGTAAAACACTTGGTTATCCCATCATTTTGTGGAGACCATGGTCAGCTACAGTTTCTACCTTAATTGATTGCAGGTTAGGTGATATGACTATTTCAAATGGTAAGAATTCTAAGCAAATTTCACTATATCCATTTTCACGACCTTTTATTGATATTCAAATGAAATTATGGGTTGATAATCCTGATATTAATGAGCAAAATTTGTCTTCTTTGGCTATGATAACATTGCAGGATCATGTATGAGAAATAAATGATATGGTTAATCCTTCATTAAATGAACATCAATCATCATTGGAGTAGTCAGGATTAGTTTCAGAACCATCAGAGTTAATTCTAGAACCATCACAGTTAGTTCCAAAACCATTACATTTAGTTTTGAAACCATCACAGTTGGTTCCAAAACCACACCAATTCTCTGCAAGTGAAGATAACTTCACTCTGGAGGAATGCAATTTCTCTTGGGTAGAGGAAGGATCTATAGCATCAGCTTTATAGATATCAGGAGATAGTGAAGAATTTTTGGAAAATAGCAGTAACGAGGAGTTTGATCTACAACAAGATAAGTATCATAACTCCTCCTATTGTCCTTTGTCCAACATTCTGCCTCTAGGAACTTTTAAAGACGTTGTTACATATCATATATTGTTACCACATGCCTGTCCACTAAACACATTAATGGAACCCTTTCAACAAATCAGTTCATCATATCTTAGAACCAAACATGATTAGATTCAACTAGGAAATTTTTTGAATATTAATAGCTAGTTAAAGAATGATGAAGAAAACAAACTATTTGATGTTTTGAAGGATCATACTAAAGCATTTGATTGGGACTATAGAGATGTGAAGGGAATTCATCTAAGTATCTACACCCGTCACATTTATACTAAAAATATTATAGCAGTTAGGTAACCTCAGAGAAGTATTAATCCAACTTTAAGGGATATAGTCAAACAAGAAATTGAAAAACTATTACAAGTAGGTTTTATCTACCCTATCTCAGATAGCCAATGGGTGTCTCCTCTTGTAATTGTCCCTAAGAGGAACAGAAAATGAAGAATTTGTGTTGACTATAGGGAACTGAACAAAGCCACCTTGAGAGACTATTTTCCCTTACCATTCATAGATCAAGTCTTAGACAACCTTTTAGGTAAATAGTACTTTTCCTTCTTGGATGGATTTAGTGGATACAATCAAATTAGAATTACTGCTGAGGATTAGGACAAAACTACATTTACTTGTCTATGGGGTACATTTACTTGTATATAGAATAATTATATGGTCATTACTTCTACAAGAATTTGATATTACCATTGTGGACAATCTAGGTAAATCTAATGTGGTGGCTGATTTCTTGTCAAGCTTGACCAGTACAGGGGAGTAGGATCTAGTCAAGGATAACTTTCTAGATGAACAATTTTTTGTTATTTCAGCTAACATACCATGGTTTGCTAACATGGCAAATTATCTTGCAACAGGGAAGTTTCCTCCTTTCACTAAAAAACAAATAAAAAAATTAATCAAAACCAGTGCACAATTCAAATGGTTAAATGGAATGATATTTAAATGTGGTCCTGATTTGGTTCTACGTAGGTGTGTAAGAGAAGATGAAAATTTTGACATCCTTCAGGCATGTCATGATGAACCAAGTGGAGGACACTATTCAGTGAAAATAATAGCTCACAAGATACTTGGCACTGGTTACTATTGGCCATCTATATACAAAGATGTGAAGAGATATATCAGGCGGTGTGATCCTTGTCAAAGGATGGGACAACCAACCATTACCAATGAAATGCCTCTACAACCACAAGTAGTGATTGAACCATTTGAGAGATGGGGATTGGATTTTTTTTGACCTTTAAATCCTCCTTCACAAGGAAAAGAGCATATTATTGTGTGTGCTGATTATGTAACAAAATGGGTAGAAGTGCAAGCTTTAACAAATGCCACTAAAGAAGCAATTGCTGATTTCCTTTGGCATAGAATTATGGTAAAGTTTGGAGTACCAAGAAGCTTAGTTTCAGACCAGGGACCATAATTTATGTCCAATATGATCTAGGCTTTCACAATGTATTATCAGATCAGTCATAGGAAGTCATCTCCTTATCACTTGCAAGAAAATGGACACGTTGAAGTAATAAATAGAGAATTAGAAAACATCCTCACTAAAATAGTTGAATCTGAAAGAAGAGATTGGGTAAAAAGACTACATGAAGTAGTCTGGGATTACAATACAACTTGGAAAACCACAATAGGGTTTTCACCATATGAGTTAGTCTCTGGGAAAAATTCCTTATTGCCTATTGAGTTTGAACTACAGACATTAAGGACAACAGTTAAGGTGGGAATTGAATTAGATGTAGCTCAAAATGAGTGAATCCTTCAACTCAATGAATTAGATAAATTTAGAATGGAAGCACTTCACTAGACAGAGATAATCCAAAGTCAAAGGAAATAATGGCATGATTCACATATCAAGGAAAGACAATTCAAAGTAGGTGACTGGGCATTGCTGTTTGATTCTAAGTACCAATAATTTAAAGGTAAATTAAGAATCAGATGGTTGGGACCTTATCAAATCAAGTAGATATTTGACAATGGTTTTATCCAGTTACTTCCCATTGATGGCAGTAGAAGAATAGTCTTGGTCAATGGACACAGGCTAAAAGTTTATAGGAAGCCTCCTACTAAGTATGAATTCTTGAAGCAGATTGAAGCAAATAAAGAATTTGATCATATGGAAGAACCCAATTCTTACAAAATAATTAAATAATCAGATGAAAAGATCCAGAATAAAGGGAAGAGAATGAAAACTAGTAAATAAAGTTCTCTTCCCAAAAAAAATTAGAGATCAATTGAAAATCAGTGATGACAGTTGATCTTCTCAAATAAATGACTAATTCAAATAATTTTTTTTTGAATTCTAATTATTTTCTAACCATTTTTTAGGGATGATGTGTCTACATGATGGAGGGATTACATCATCAAGGATGGTAATTATGTTTTTAACTTGGTAAAGGTTAAATGGAAAGTTTGCATGTGTGATTAGACTTGATTTAGAAATATTAGTATGATGAGTCATCTATTATACATCATGGTTAAATGTGCAAAATCATGAGATGGATATTGATGATGGAATGAGATGAAAGATAACCATAAAGAATCATTCTTATGATTGAAGCAACTGAATCCTCTAGTTACACAACTAAGTACAGTAGTTTTGTAGCCAAAATTGATAAGTTCCATAGCTGAGTATAGTAATTTCATAACCAAATTCACCAAATAAGCAATTGAATTTGCTAGTTCTACAACCAAAATCATCAGTTATGCCGAAATGAGAAGCAATTTTTAGCTAATCTGTGAAAGATTCAAAGAAGAATGAATCATGGGAATAAAAAAGAAGTCAAAACCAAATAATGATACCCAACTCCTTTTAGATGAAGAAGTATCAAATGTCTTTCAACAGGTAGGATGGCTAGAGTTTTTGAGGAAATTTCCCAAATATAATGATGAACTGGTAAGAGAATTTATTATAAATTTAGAGCAATCAAGAACAAATATTAGGAAGGTTTTCATTCCTTTTTATGTGAATATTATAAGTGAGATGTCTGGAATATCGATAATGCATGTCCCAAACCCTATCAAAGGAACATTGAAAGACCTGGCTAAAACCCTATTGAAAGAAGAGGAAGCTGAACCCCAATATATTTATAATACAAATAAAATTATTAAAGGAGTTAAGAGGGCCAGCTTGCCCAAACCCTTTGACAGAGTAGCATTTTGGATAGTCAAATATTTAACATGTGATGGACAATTTTGGACAGTAGGAAAAGAAGTCCTAAAAATCCTTATATACCTTAGATATGGAGCCGAAAAAACATAATATATAGTAAACCTTCCAGGGTTTCTTTTTGACTCCATCCATACCATGGCCTAGAGATATTCTTAGGGTGTAGGAACAATTAGACATTATGGGTTAGTGAATTTAGTATGCCAACACCATTTCCTTTCCAAGAAAAATGGGGAATAAATGTGTGACAAATTTCTTAGCAAGTTTGGACAAAACCCTGGTATTCCCAAAAGAACAATAGCAACTCCTCCTGCTCCTTTAGTTCATTTGAAAACTGCTACCATTGCTGAGGAAAAGAAAATATTAAGGGAAGAGGAAATACCAAAAAGAAGAAAATCTAGAAGAAAAGTTAAACTTGCAGACCCTACTATACCTTCTCAAGCCATTTCTTCTTCTATTGAAGCTATAGAATAACTGATACCTATCCCTGACAATGACAGTTCACCTAGGCCTGAGCAAAAGGCAAAAACTAGAAGAAGTTCTAAGAGGAGACCTATGTATACACATTTTGAGGCTCCTCAAGAAAGAAAACGTCATAAAAAGTCTAAAGAAAGTTCACTAGAGCTGGAAGAACAAGAAATACTAGAAACTAAAGCTAATGATATTTTGGGTAGCATGGCCATAACTCCTATTGGACCAAGCCAAGCAGAAAAGGAAAGAGAGGATGAAAGATTTGAGGAACCAGTTTTCCAAGAAATGGGTGAGACTATAGCACCATCACATGTAGAAGATGAAAAAGCATCTTGGAGAAGGAAAGGGAAATCCCCTATGATGGAAGAGGAATGCTTAACTCCCCAAGAAATTTCAAAAAAAGAATAAAACTAGAAGATTAAATAGGCTCTATTTTTTTCTAGAGTAGAATTCATTATCAAGGAAAAGGATGAGGAATTGAACTTCCTCAAACTCAAGTTAGAATAGAAAGAAATGCTCCTTGCAGAATTAACAAACCAGTTCATAGCCAAGAATGAGGAATTAGTAGAAACTAAAAGGAAACTAATGGAGAATGAGGAAAAATATACAATACAGACCTCTATGTCAATAATCTATGCACAAGCTAAATTGACTTATCTGCCACTCAAGTAGTCTTGGGATGACACATGTAGAAAACTCAGTGAAATCAAAGCATCTAATACAAACTTGAAAGGCAAATTGGCAGAAGAAGAGAAAGCAAGGAAGGAATGGGAAGACAAATTTTAGGAGGAAAATGATAAGTATAAATGTCTTGTGAAAATACAAATAGTTTGTATGATGAGTGAGAAGCTACTTGCATGCAGAAGACCTTCTCCTGTTTATATCATGTTTTTAGAGGAATAATTCAATCACTGGCAGTTGGCAAGGATAACATGTGGCCTTCCACATGAAATAAAAGATGAAGGTGCTTTATTGGCCGCCTACTCCTTAGCTAATACAGAATAGAAAAACCTTCTTTGTGAATTCTACCTCTGCAATTTTATGCTAGAAAGAAATACAAGTTTTATGATCAATTCATATGTAGGAGAAAGCCAGCTTAACACATTTGTCTCTATTCTCCAAAATTAGATTGCATGGAAAGAAAGGGAGTCAGAGCATTGGTCAAAGGCTAGTTCATTTGGTCTCTATATGAGAATTCATTATGGTAATCCACCCACCTTTGATACATATTTCCAATCCCATGCATATAATGATAAATTCAAGGGACCTTATCTTCTTAGTTTACAGCAAAGCATGGATGTATTCACCTCTTATGAAAGGGCAAATTTTGATAATATCTATGATTCATGTTTAAAAAGATGGGAATTTTTCTCATTGGCATTGAAAAGGAGGGAAGTAATATCCCCTTCAAATTTGATCTGGAGTTTAGAAAGGGAAAAATCTTTATGCACAATAATTCCCCAGATCAATGAAACTCCTCCGAGCATATGGATAGGAATGCGGACAAGGCCACCTCTACTTCTCACCCCCATATCTCCTTGGCAAAATAGACAACCTCAACATCCCACTCAATTTTAGGAATGGAAAAGAAAATTAGAAGTAAGAATAGGGTATAATACTTCTGAGTCAAAACATTAGGATATTCAGTTTCAGCCATTTGATCTAAGCAATCAAATGGAATGTAGGATATACAATCCCAAATTTGAATAATGAAGTTTTTAAAGGGAGTTATAAACAAGTAAGTATGGAGGAAGTGATGAGGCCAGGATATGCCCAATAAATGTATAATAAATGACCTCATCTTACTCTCTCTTTCTATTAAGTTTGATTGTATTTTGTAACTTTTATTTTGATCTGAGATGAGTTAGGATGTGATTATCCATATTTTTTTTATTGTGATTCTAACTTTTTAAAAGACCTATAATTCCTAACAAGTGTGTTGGAAAATTCTAGTTTTGCAATAAAATAGGTCATCATCAGGCTAAAGAACAAATATGAAGTGGATTGCATGTTTTGGAAAGCATTGGACTCAATTCAGATTAGTTCCAGAACCTGCAAAATCTATTATGGAATCATCAGAGTTAGTTTCAAAACCTA